>JAVYIG010008520.1:0-88424 GCA_035222895.1 Strongylocentrotus droebachiensis
TCCCTATATCCAATCTATACCAGGGCCCTGTCTTATATAACCAGTTGCAATTAATCACAACTTAATCGCAACTATGTACATGGATGGGAGATGCAAACTCTTTATAGGGGATTGCAAAATTGCGATTGATTAGAGAACTTGCGATTGATTTAGATCAATCGCACGTCTTTAAAAGACGGGCCAGGGCTGTCAAATTTGATAATCTTTGATGGAGTGGGGAATATGTGGGACAAAAGAATATATGTGTAGACTTAAATCTTAGCCTAAATTTAAGCTTTTCAGTTCTGTAAACTCATGCTTGAATGGACATTGAGATGTATGCTTGAGAGTTGAGACTTTGAGAGCAAATGGTGAAATAGACAAACAAATGTGCATACCGGTATGCTTCTTGTTCAGTGTTGAAAAAAGTTAGACTTTGTTCTACAATTGGTTTTGCATGGTTTGCACAATTTTTGTTATCAACCAGGTCATGTCAAATTTTAAAGATTTTATAATTGGAGAACAATAGGGTATAAATGCTGCGTGTAAGTGTCGGCTTGCATGGTGATGTAGATATACAGTAGGCTTGCGGGTGCACCATGTCTCGCCGATAGCATACCCCACTTAGGGATTCGAAACTCTCCTAAGTCCCAGGCACGTAGCCAGAGTTCGATGTTTGGGGGGGGGGGCACATTGTAATCGATCGAGGTAAAAAAGAGGTCTTAAAAATTTCAACCGATCTTGGAAATTTAAGGGGGCACGTGCCCCCCCCCCGTGCCCCCCCCCCCCGTGCCCCCCCCCCCCGTGCCCCCCCCCCCCCCCCCCCGTGGCTACGTGCCTGCTAAGTCCGCAACCCGAACGAGCCGCCCATCCATGTCCACTCCCCGATGACTACACGGTCACCTATTTTTCCCCGACGTCCGCACCCCGGTGACTTAAGCTCACGCACGCCAGCTATTCTCCACTCCTGACGACTAGTCAATCTGTTCGAAACGTCGAGCCACTCATCCTCTCCAAGCGCTATAGTTCTCCTTAAAACTATAAGCTAAGAAAGATAACAAACAGTCCTTTCCAGGACTACACACCCCCAATAAAGATTACAGAGCCAGAGTCCTTTTCAGGACTCCCCAATCCTCTCTCTCTCTTTCTCTCCCTCTCTCACATGGTGCACCCGCAAGCCTATACTGTATAATAGGGTTTAAATAAATGCAAAATTAAATTTATTAGAATCAAACGATGGTAAACAATAATATTAGTGTTCTGTGTTGATAAACTGCAGGGTTAAACCTGCCTCTTTCTTTCAAAATATTGACATTGAAGGTGATTGTTCCCTACCATATCATATCTAAATAATATAATTGAGACAACATTGTCTGGGAAAATTCAATCACTCACACACGCACATAGGCGCCGGAAGTGGGGGGGGGGGCAGTTGCCCCCCAAACAAAAAAGTGGGGGGGAAACGCATTTTTGCCCCCCCCCCCCAAACAAAAAAAAACGCCCCCCCCCCCTCCAAAAAAAAAAAAAAAAAAAGTAAAGGAGTAGACATGGTTTGTATGTGTAACCCAAAAGAACATCACAATAACAAAAACTTGAATTAAATCACATATACAATTCCATTCAAAGAAAAGGAATTAAATTTCATAAACATTGCGCATGCCACCTATACGGTATTTATCAATGGAGGTCTTTATAATAGCGATACGCGCATGTCGTGGACATATTGTCCGAGAATGGGAAATCGTGTCTGTTTTTTTGTTATAGGGGTGAGAAGACATGAGCCCCTGAACGCTGGCGTACTGATGGGGGGGGGGGGGGTTGTATTTCCTATTCGATACCAGTAATTTACAAATGTTGCTGTTATGACATGATTTTCCGGTATTTTTTCTCCTTTTTTTTGTGTAAGTCATACCTTTTTATGCGTTTGTTGGAAAATAAGAAATTCCCAAATTACAGTCGGGCGAAAAATACGCTTATTTAGAAGCCTTTATGTCATGGTCTGCAAAGTGGCTGGGCTCGAGCCCCCCCCCCCCCCCCCCTCACTTTTTGAAAAAGTATGTTAAAGAGAAAAAGACAGAAAGACGGAGAGAAAAAATAAGTGACCTGCCAATGTCACAAATAAGGTATAAAAAATACTCATCTGACCGTAATTAAATGCCTAAAACGCCAGAGCTTACGGGGGCTCTGCCCCCTGGATGCTCATCTGACCGTAATTAAATACCTAAAAACCCCGAGCTTCCAGGGGTTATGCCCCCTGGAACTCCACCAAGGGCCCTAAGGCGGGCCCCTGGTTGCTCATCTGACTATAATTAAATACCCAAAACCCCTGAGCTTCCGGGGTCTTTGCCCCCTGGAACTCCACCAAGGGCCCTAAGACGGGCCCCTGGATGCTCATCTGACCGTAATTAAATATCCAAAACCCCTGAGCTTCCGGAGGCTCTGCCCCTTGGACCCCACCAAGGGCCCTAAGGCGGGCCCCTGGATACTCATTTGACCGTAATTAAATACCTGAAACCCCTGAGCTTCCACCGGGGGTTATGCCCCCTGGAACTCCACCAAGTGCCCTAAGGCGGGCCCCTGGATGCTCATCTGACCGTTATTAAATACCCAAAACCCCTGAGCTTCCGGGGGCTTTGCCCTGGACCCCACCAAGGGCCCTAAGGCGGGCCCCTGGATGCTCCTCTGACCGTAATTAAATACCCAAAACCCCTGAGCTTCCGGGGGCTCTGCCCCTTGGACCCCACCAAGGGCCCTAAGGTGGGCCCCTGGATGCTCATTTGACCGTAATTAAATACCTAAAACCCCTGAGCTTCCCGGGGCTCTGCCCCCTGGACCTCACCAAGGGCCCAAAGGCGGCCCTTGGATGCTCAACTGACCGTAGTTAGATATTAAAACCTCTGAGCTTCTGGGGGCTCTCCCCCCTCCCCCTGGAACACGTCAATGGCCTTAAAGAGGGCCCCTGGAGGCTCATCTAACCGTCATTAAATACCTAAAACCCCAGATTTTCCGGGGGCTCAGCCCCTTGACCCCCTGCCGAAGCTCATTCCCTGGACCCCACGCCAATTTACGCTCTACCTGACCGTTAATACTCTACTTTGAAAAACGTTCCGCATGTAACGTGTTAGACTGGTGGTGATGCAGATTTTTCGTCTGTCCCCCCCCCCCCTTCCGAACGTTTTTTCTCATTACTTCACTGTCCCTGGAAAGTGAGCCCCCTGGAATGTTTGTTTGCCCCCCCCCCCCCCCCCCCCAATCCCAAACTGCTTCCGGCGCGCCTGCACACGCACACACGCAGTTTTTAGAATAACAGAGTGGCAATAAAATAATAAAAAATTATGTAATTTACGGCTTCTACTCATGCAGCAGAAGGAAAAATATGAAATAAATTAAATGGGGGGGGGGGGAGCAAAATGCCCTGTGTGTGTGTGTGTGTGTGAAGATATTCTACAAGATATGTGGAAGGTACATGTTCATATGCAGTGATTGTACAACCATTGTGCAAAACTCATGTATAGGTACATTACACGTTGTAACTGGTTACACATGTCGAATTGATAACAGCAGGTACTCCTCCATACCATAATTTTTTTTTTTTTTTTTCATAACTTCCTTTATTATGTGATTAATATCTAATGTTCATTTATTTGTTTCTCTGATTTGATTTGATTTCTAATCATTTGCTGGGTCATTACCACTTTGAATTTATGATTTAGTAAAGTTCAGAAAATCTATACTTAATTAGACTAATTAGACTCATTAGTTTCATGTTTAAATTTTTCTTTAAAATCTACACTGTATTCATTACAGCTATCAGTGCGATGTTTATCAGGGACGTCACAGTGCTCCAGTAGCAACCCTTCAGATAAGTATGATAACTTGAAAGCAGTGAAGACACCTATGCTCCCTCCTGACAGCTATAAAGGCAAGAAAGTATTTGTGACGGGAGGAGGAACAGGACTGGGAAAGGCCATGACAAGAATGTTTTCTCGACTTGGAGCTGAGGTTGCTATTGTCAGCAGGTAGGCTACATAGAGTAACTAAAGGATAATGCTAATATACTAACCAGTGGCGGATCCAGGGGGGGGGGCCGGGGGCCCGCCCCCCCCCCCCCTTGAGAAAAAAAATCATGTAAAAACACGTGATTTTTATCTTTTTTTTTGGGGGGGGTGCAAATTTTTAAATTTACGAGGACCAAAAAAAAAAAGAAAATGTGCTCACTACCCCCCTCCCCCCCCCCCCCCCACCACTGAGCGACTTTTCGGCCGGCGCGATTTTCAAATTTTCGGGAGCAAAAAAAAAAAAAAAAAAAATAGTGCTCACTTCCCTTATCCTGCGTACGCCACTGCACAGGGGGCATGTAACCTTTAACCATACAGCATCTGGTATACGTTTAATATTCACTAGAGATCCGCTCTCTCTCTCTCTCTCTGTGTCATGCCACCACAATCATAATAACATTGCGTTCAATAAATTTAGTCCTTGTGCAGAAGTCCTCTAATCACATTTTCCATAATATTGATCAGGTTTTTAAAATTCCTTCCAATTGCAGATCTCCAGATGTTCTGAAGAGCACATCAGAGGAGATCTCAGTGGAGACCGGAAACCCTGTTCATCCGATCCCAGCTAACATACGAGATCCTGAAGCTGTTAAATCCTCTGTAGATCAGTTTGTAGAGATCTGCGGAGGACTTCCAGATGTCGTCATCAACAATGCTGCCGC
This sequence comes from Strongylocentrotus droebachiensis, assembly GCA_035222895.1. NCBI lineage: Eukaryota > Metazoa > Echinodermata > Echinoidea > Camarodonta > Strongylocentrotidae > Strongylocentrotus > Strongylocentrotus droebachiensis. Next base: position 4,700 of record JAVYIG010008520.1, read on the forward strand.
TAACTTCATATCTCCCTCAGAACGGTCTTTCTCCCAATGCTTGGAGGACGATAGTTGATGTTGTTCTGAATGGTACAATGTACACCACCTTGGAGATTGGGAAGAGACTTATTGAGCAGCAAAAAGGTTCGCCAAAATACAAGAATATCTATTAATGATCCCTGTATAAACAGCTGATGAAACTGAATGTTGTTATATGCATTTTGCAGGAAATAAACGATCAGGAGGAGTAATCATATGGAACAAGAAAGTTTGAAACTTAATACGCACATTGCTTTTGCCATTTTCACGTCAAGAAACTCTTGTAAAGAAAAAGAAAGAGAAAAAACAATTTTATTTGAACAAACTTATTTTGCAAAATTTTCTGGTCTTACATTATTTGTTTGTATTTGAGTAAATCAAACTATGAATGTATGTTCCTGCATTGCTGAAATCAAAGGACTAATTTTGTCCCAATTAGAGTAAACATCTTTTTATTTATCATTGTTTTGTTCAAGAGAGATACACAAAGTAGTTGATTAGAGTGATATTCAGTACAAGCTTTTTGTTTGTCTTGCTTTGTTTTATTTTGTTTTGTTTGTTTGTTGGTTATTTATTTATTTATTTATTTATTTATTTATTTATTTATTTATTTATTTATTTTTTTTTTTTTTTTTTGGGGGGGGGGATTTAACTCTTTTCCCCCTCCCGTTGTATTTAAAAATTATACACAAACTATCAATAATCTTCCTTAGAACCCTTTTGTATATACATGTACAGTGTATGTACATGTTTGTTGAATACAAATGCTTCCAAATATATTTTTTTAGAATGAATATGTCAAAACAGAAAAATGGATCCAAGATTATACTTTATTTATTTTCAGGTGCCAATTTCTTGACGATCAGCACCCCATATGCAGATCTTGGATCTCCCTTTGTGACTCCCAGTGGTGCTGCTAAGAGTGGACTTCAGAATGTTACTAGGTTAGTCTATTGCTATATTAGTTATAGGTTTAAACAGGCATAACTGCAATACAGTAGGTATTACTTGTTGGGATTGATTGGGGTTATGTGATTGATTGATTGATTGATTTTTATTCGACAAACTTCCAACATACAACAATATACAATATTAACAGATCAAAAATAAGTCAGCTTGAACAGGATAACCCACGAAAGCTCGAGAGCTTATTTCCAGTGGGGTCCCTTACAAACATGTATAAAATTAATAAGTTAAAATAGTAATATTTACAGACAGATAAGAAAATCAAAAGAACTACTTATTAAAGATAATAATAATAATAACAATATTAAACTGATGATAGAAATGATATTAAGTACAAGAAGAAAAAGAAGAAGGAGAAGAAGAAAAGAGGAGAAGGAAGAAGAGGAAAATAATGATGAATTTGTAGAATTTCTATAACGTACGAAAACATAAGTATATACAACATGAAAAAGTATGAACCGACAGATGTGTGATACTGGTATGTTGACTGAATTAACTGCATTGAGATTGAATATTCTGTTCGTTGTAAATTTACACCCCTTGTTTATTGTGTTGTTTTGTCTGTTTCACCACCCCCCCCCCCCCCAAAAAAAAGGAAAGAAAGGGGGACATGACACAAAGTATACCATATACAATTTCGTTATGTTGTAACTTGATGAATACATATACCGAAGGGCCCGATGAATACATAATTATACCGAAGGGCCCGATGAGCTTATGCCATGGCGTGGCGTCCGTAGTCCGTCCGTCCTTCCGTCCGTCCGTCCACAGTTTTCAAAATGCTTCTGCTTCGTTATTTTTCAACCGATTTTGATTCTGGTTGTTTCATATGACAGGGCTAGGAAGGGGATTTAAAACTTCTACACAGAATCGTAAAATTCATTATCTATGCTAATTTGTGCAAATTTATTCGCAATCACAGAAAAATGCTTCTTCTCCTTCATTTCTCGACCGATTTTGATTTGGTTTGCTTCATCTGGTAAAGCTAACTTTGGTACACTAAACTTCTACACAGAATTTTGAGATTTTCCTCCATTGATTAATTATGGTAATTTATTCAAATTTATTCCAAAAATAACAAAAAATGTTTCCCTCCTTCATTTCATTTTAAAGTTTTGTGCAAAATATTAGGATGATTATTTGCAAATTTGATCCCTCACAGAAAACACTTGATTTGTGGATTAAAAAGAGGAGAAAAGAGAGGTTGAAAAATAAATGTTCAGAACGCATTTTGTTTTCAGCAAAGCGCTACTCTCGGGCGCTACTAGCGCAAGGCCAGGATAGGCCCCCCCCCCCCCTTGCACACACACTTTGGATAGGTATAACTATGGTAGTAGGGTCCATGGTAGAACAATGCTCACAGTTCATAAAACTATACATTTTTTCAACCAATTTTCATTCCATTTCCTTTAGTTTCTATTTAATCTTGTACAGCTAAATGAAAGTATGTCCCTTCCAGGGCATCAAATTTTTATTTTTTGACCAGTTCAAAAGTCTACCACATAAAATTTACGATATTTGTTGTTGCGAGATGCGGATGAGCGCTACGTCATTGACGTTCTGGTTTAAGCATGCCATGATATGTTTTTACAGATTTTCAATTGCACCATCGTGCAAATATGGACAAATATGAACCAAAAGTTTGTAAATAGTTAATGCTTGGTTTATAGTTACTATTATATTTGGTGAAAAGAGCAAAACATATTCAGCACAATTTAGTGAATCCACATAAACTGGCTAAGTTTTCTTCAAACTGATTTTGTGGATGACGAGTGAAATGTACTTGTATTAAAGGCACACTGTCCTACTTGTAGCTACTTGCTCCCTCTATATAGAAAACTTCCCAAATCGGTGCCTGTTGGTCCCCCATGATCCTCTTTTTCTTATGTTAAATGAGAGCTGAGTTAATGAGATAGCCACCTGTCACAATGACCTCGCTGGCTCGCTGTGTGGTCTAATCCCTTCTAGCTGCAATAGTAACGCCTACCTTTAAGCTGCCATCGCAGAACACATTACAGTTATCAATATATTTATTTTACTTTTCACATGTAGAAGTTTAGCTGTGGAATGGGGTCGCCATGGACTGAGATTCAATGGTATCGCACCAGGAGCAATCTACACAAAGGTCAGGTTCAAGTCCCTGATTCATTTCTCCATCCTCCATTCACATAATTATCTTGAGTAAAGTAGGATATAGAGCTCCTTGAATGAATCGCAGTGGACTTTGGACTTGACATGAAAGTTTCTAGGTCATTTGCTTTAGGAAATGCTTCAGTGTTTATGAATTACCAATCATCTCATGGACGTTGTATGAATAGTAACAGTTTTAAAAAAAATGGAAATGTGGAAAATAAATCAATAATAGTAACAATAATGATAACAAATGTACCTCTTTAGATTTAAAAAATTGAATTTTCTTTCACATGCAAGACAAAATAAGCTTACATACAGTAGCTTATTCACCAAGTACATTTGTTTAACTACATGTACAGTCAAACCTGCTTTAGTGACCACCTGTCTACAAAGACCACATTTTTTGTTTCCCTTGAAAAGTGTTTCTCATTGGACATGTACTACAGGAACCTGTCTACAAAGACCACTTTTTGTGATTCCCTTGGGCGGTCGCTTGACAGGTTTGACTGTATTTACTTTAATAGTTTATACAGTTTTGAACCTTTACAAAAAAAGAAATGCTGCTGCATTTTCCTTTAACTTTCGGTGGTTTTACTGCATCAGATGATAAAGAAGGTGCATGTACATTTGATGTTATATATATGGGCTATAAGTATAACAAAACATTTAGTTACAGATTTGTCTTAATCATTCCCATGATAACAGGGAGCCTTCAGCAGACTGGATCCCTCAGGTAAGTTCCAGAAAATACTCACAGACTCCACCCCTACTGGTCGCATTGGAGAACAAGAGGAGATAGCCAACCTGGCTTGCTATCTATGCAGTGATTATGCAAGCTGGTTTAATGGAGAGATTGTCATGTTTGATGGTGGCCAGACACTGCAGGCATCTGGAATGTTTAGTAGTTACCTCAAGGTAAGTTATCAATTTGACCACCTTCATTACCTACCAATGGTAATCTTTTGTAAATATTGTGATTCTTGATGATTTGTTTAATAAAAAAATATATTAAAAAAAACAAAAAAACAATCAATCATTGGTAGAAATGAATCAGAATATAACTGATAGCAGATTATTGTTTTGGACAGGGGTATCACACAGGTGTGTCATGGGGGTTGTTGAGTGAATATAAACGTGCCAGGTAAAATCATTCATTATTATTATCATTTAAAATAAATGTTTTTCATGGACTGCTACATTCAAAAAGTTGAATAATTAAAACCTTTAAAGGGTGTTGCAGTGATTTGCACAGCGTATATCTAAAAACTTGTAAAGGGCCAAAAATGTAAAAAAATTGTGATTGAAAACTTTCCTATAAGTATGGTGGCAAAATATTTTTTATCGGCAAAATTAGCCAGTTTTCTTTTTCAAATTTGAATTTTGCAACTGACAGTATTTTATTCACCCAATTTTTCGTGTACACAAAGAGGACTTTAATTTTTTCATGGAGAGAAAACCACAGAGGCTATTGATCTAAAATTGTGCAGATACTTTCATAAACCCATCTTGCTGCTAAAGATAAAATTGTGAGACAAGTTTTTGAGGGCTTGGCAAATCCCTGATAAGAGATTTAAGGTACATGTTTGTTTGTTTTACCGGTACTTATTCACGATGTAAAATAATTATTTACAGATAATAAAATTAAGTGGGTTACATCGAGATATAATACATAGTAGGAACAGTACATAAACAAACGATGTTTAAAGTGCAACGTCCCTAAGATAACATAGCTGATAATTATTAGGTTTAGATAGAACATGGCTTACAATAATGCGACATGTTTTCTGTGTAACACAATGCTTATCATGAATAAATGTTACTGTTTATGTTTCAGCTTTCCAAGGACCAATGGGATCAGGCAGAAGCAATGATCAGGGGAACCAAGGGCTCTTAATGATAACTATCACATGACAGTAATATACGTATCACATGACCAGCCTAAATACTGCCAAAGGAATTTCATCGGATCAGTTATAAAAGATGACATATAATTATTAACATTTCGAGGGGTCAGTGACACAAAGACGTAACTCCGTAACCGCATGACTGTCACATGACTGTCACATGATACCCTATGACTGTCACATGACTGTCACATGATTGAATATATGACTGTCTGACTGTAATCAGTATGATCAGAATGGAATGCCATGAAATTGTGGATAATGCTCAGAATATCAATCTTGTTGCCTTTCTCTGGATTATGATAACATGGTGTCAAACATGAATTATGTGCTTTTTTCAATTTTAAAAGATATTCTGAATCATAATTATAAAAGCATATGAAATATCAGAATGAATTAATTTCATTTTGCATTTAATAGATGATGCGATTTCATGGTACTAATGAGAATTTAATTAGATATGACATGGCAAGAAATATTATAATTTCAATTGAGAATGGCTTAGCTTACTGAAGGGAATTTCTTTTAAAAAGATAACTTCAGCCAAGCAATAAAATTACTAGATGCATTTTGCCAAAAGTTATCAACGCTCTGAAATATTATTTTGCCTAAGCCTTAAAAGTGTTTATTAGTTATTACATGATTTGAAATTAATTAATGTTTGTTGTGAAAGCTGATGAGTTCTGATAATGGAATTAATTTGAGAGAAGAAAAAGCTCATTAATTGATTATCATACAATAGATATTTTTCTATTTAGACCAACAAATCAATAGCAAACTGATGAAACTGTATATGGTCAGAAATAACATTTCCCAAACTATTACCTGATACCCTGCTCTATGCACATGGAGAGGCGTCTATTTTTATCCCTTACCCGAGCTAGAGTACTTATGTTGTAGATGTTGGTAAGTGCAAAGTAACAGCTCATAAATGTACATACGCTTGTACTGTACCTGAAATAAAGAAGCAATATTTTTATTCAATAACAAATTAAATAAAATATAAGTATGTAACAATATGCTGAAATACAAAATGTGCCAATTATTCAGATGTTTGATGACCAAAGAAAATATAATAGTTCAAACATCATTGTCGTCATAGTTCAAACCAGGCAACCCAGCAGCTAACATTCATTTTGATATATCAGAATCTGAAAACCTGATACATTGTTTAATGTTTTTATTCAATCATATTTTGTGTATGAAGTGTGTTATATGGTTGTCTTGCAACAATTATACTCAAGTAGATCTCTAATCGGGCGTTGCCTAATATCCATCAAATCAGCTCTCAAATAACAGGAAAAGGGGATCATGGGAGACCAACAGGTACGGCTAAGGCATTGTTTGCTACATAGAGGGCGCAAGTAGCTATAAGTAGTGCTGTCCACTTAAGATGCATTTTCTTGTTTACAAAGCCCTGAATGGCCAAGACCCAAATTATTTGTCTGAATTGTTATCTTTAGAATCGCACCCATATGCGTGTAACTTATGAAGTACACAGGAAAAGCTCATAGAGCTATAATATACACCTCACTCAAAAACAAAAGTAACTCTTGGAGATTGCGCTTTCACTCCTCGATCCGCCTCTTTTTCTTCTTCTCCTTCTTCCTTTTCTTCTTGTACTTATTATCATTTCTATCATCAGTTTAATGTTGTTATTATTATTGTCTTTAATAAGTAATTCTTTTATTTTTGTTATTTGTCTGTAAATAATTATTACTATTTTAAGTTATTAATTTTATATATGCGTTGCATATATAGTCACCTGTCAGTGACCTTGCAGCGAGGTCTAATCCCTCCTGGTCAAACTAGTGCGGACAGACTTTAAATATGATAAAAATGACCATATTTCAAATACCGGTAATGACATGTATTCATGATCTTTCAAGTAGGCACAGAACTGGAGATTCAAAGGTCATGGGTTTGAGTCTCACCATGGCACTGTCCTTGAGGTATTTTTTCCACATTGCTTCTCTCCACCCATGGGTACCTGGTTAGATTCATATATCACTCTGGGTGGGTATACTCTAAAAACTGAAATGTTAAATGTCAATTTAAAAGGGCCGAGGATCGTGACCACTCTTTCAAAATGTCAGATTGGTACTTTTAACCTGATAGATTCAACCTTTATAGTGTTGGATCCAGCATGTTCAAAGTGTTAATCTACCATTTTGAAAGAGTGGTCACTCCTCGGCCCTTTTAAATGGTGATTTAACATTTTAGTTTTTAGAGTGGAAGCATCTGTAGAATGACAACTGTCTGAATTGAATTGAAATGCATGGATCGAGTGGAGAGAGTAAAATCTTTAATTGAACCAGGGTAATATGTGCAGGGTATCTTTGATCTGTTACTTGTCACCTATTTTAAAATTAAAAAAACAACAACATATTTTTAAACAGTTATTATACTGTTTTTATCTTCATTTATATGTCATGCTTTTGCTTCAACTCAAATAAAATTGTTAAAGGATTACACAAATTATTTTGTTTGCTCTTCAAAAGAGTATAATTTATTTTGATTTCAAGATATTATGTTTGTCTCAAGTTTTTTAGAATAAATTTGATTCGATTCCAAATGAAATATGCCGTATTTGCTTATTTGTCTGTTTAATTTTAGATCATACTTTTTTAATTTGTTGATGTTCTAAATTCTCATCCCTCTAGAAATTTAACTATTTTACTAGCTGTAGAGTATATCCTTGAGATGTACTACTCGATGTTGATTTGTTTGTTTGTTTGCTTGCTTATTTTGCATGTTTTTGTTTTTTTCCAACATCGAAACATCTTTAAATTCTCTATTCTCACCCCCCCCCCCCTCCCCCCTCCCTCCCTCTCTCTCAGGCGCGGATCCAGGATTTCTTAGGGGGGGAGGCCCAAATTTGAAATTATGCGAGCCAAATATTGGTACGTAATGGTGACCAGAAGCAGGGACGTACGCAGGGGGGGGGGGGGGGAGGAGGGTTTTGGGGGTTAAACCGCCCCCCCCCCCCCTTTGGTATTTTTTATGTGTGTAAACCCCCCCCCCAAAAAAAAACCTAAACCCCCCCCCCCCCCTCCAACGAAGAAAAATGTCAAATTTTGAAATTTCGAGACCCCCCCCCCCCCACTGAGCGACTTTTCGGCCGGCGCGATTTTCAAATTTTCGGGAGCAAAATATTTTGGGCCCGATTTTAACCCCCCCCCCCCCCCCTTGAAAAAATCCTGCGTTCGCCCCTGACCAGCAGTGACGTAATGCGGGGGGGGGGGGGTGTAGGGAGGGGCGAGTTTCCCCTCCCTCCTACGCGAAACGCGAAAACTTTGACGTTTCATTAAATCATTAGAGAAACAAGACAATTCGTTTTACAGTTCTCGACTCTTATTCCTCGTCTGAATTCAGTTTTCCCCTTTCCGCGCGAAGCGCGGAAGCTTTTTTGTTTCATTACATCATTAGAAAAACAAGACGATTCGTTGTACAGTTCTCGACTCTTTAAATAATCCTCGTCTGAATTCAGTTTTTCCCCTCTCGCGCGAAAGCTTTTACAATTCATTAAATCATTAGAGAAAGAAGACGATTTGTTGTACCGTTCTCAAAAATAATCCTCGTCTGAATTTAGTTTCTCCCCCCCCCCCTCCCACGCGAAGCGCGGAAGCTTTTACGTTTCATTAAATCATTAGAGAAACAAGACGATTCGCTGTACATTTCTCGTCTGTATGCAGTTTTCCCCCTCCCGCGCAAAAGCGCGGAAGCTTTTAAGTGTTATTTAATCATTAGAGAAAGAAGACGTATTTAGTTCCCCCCTAAAGCTTTTAGGTTTCATTTAATCATTAAAGAAACAAGACGATTCGTTATACAGTTCTCGACTCTTAATCCTCGTCAGATTCAGTTTTCCCCCTCCCGCGCGAAGCGCGGAAGCTTTTAAGTTTCATTAAATTATTAGAGAAAGAAGACGTATTTAGTTCCCCCCCTTAAGCTTTTAAGTTTCATTAAATCATTAGAGACAGAAGACGTATTTAGTTCCCCCCTTAAGCTTTTAAGTTTCATTAAATCATTAGAGAAACAAGACGATTCGATTTTCGTCTTTTAATCCTCGTCTGAATTCAGGTTCTCCCCTCTCGCGCGAAGCTTTTACAATTCATTAAATCATTAGAGAAAGAAGACGATTCGTTGTGCCGTTCTCGAAATTAATCCTCGTCTGAATTTAGTTTCCCCCCCCCCCTCCCGCGCAAAGCGCGAAAGCTTTTACGTTTCATTAAATCATTAGAGAAACAAGACGATTCGCTGTACAGTTCTCGACTCTAGTTTTAATCCTCATCTGACTTCATTTTCCCCCTCCCGCGCGAAGCGCGGAAGCTTTTACGTTTCATTAAATCATTAGAGAAACAAGACGATTCGTTGTACAGTTCTCGACTCTTTAAATAATCCTCGTCTGAATTCAGTTTTCCCCTCTCGCGCGAAGCGCGAAAGCTTTTACAATTCATTAAATCATTAGAGAAAGAAGACGATTCGTTGTGCCATTCTCAAAATTAATCCTCGTCTAAATTCAGGTTCTCCCCTCCCGCGCGAGGCGCGGAAGCTTTTAAGTTTCATTAAATCATTAGAGAAAGAAGACGATGCGTTGTACCGTTTTCTACTCTTTATCTTCTCCTTTTTCGTCCTACGTCCTCTTCCTTTTCTCTCCCAGGTCGAAAATCCTATAGAAACCAGTAGAAACCAGTAGAGACATTCTAACGGTTTCTACTGGTTTTCCAGAAACCAGTAGAGTCCAATGGTTACAGGAGGAACTGTGGAGTAGATCCAGTATAAACCTTTACAAACCAGTAGACTCTAATGGTTTGAAGACCAGTAGAAACGAATAGAAACCAGTAAGATCTAATGGTTTGAACATGGGTGTAAAAAACCTAAGTCAAACCATTAGAAACCTTCACAAACCAGTGGAGCCTAATGGTTTTGAAGACCCATAGAAACCAATAGAAACCAGTAAGATCTAATGGTTTGAACATGGGTGTAAAAATCCTAAGTCAAGCCATTAGAAACCTTTACAAACCAGTGGAGCCTAATGGTTTTGTAGACCCATAGAAACCAATAGAAACCAGTAAGATCAAATGGTTTGAACATGGGTGTAAAAATCCTAAGTCAAACCATTAGAAACCTTAACAAACCAGTGGAGCCTAATGGTTTTGAAGACCCATAGAAACCAATAGAAACCAGTAAGATCTAATGGTTTGAACAAGGGTGTAAAAATCCTAAGTCAAACCATTAGAAACCTTTACAAACCAGTAGAGCCTAATGGTTTTGAAGACCCATAGAAACCAATAGAAACCAGTAAGATCTAATGGTTTGAACATGGGTGTAAAAATCCTAAGTCAAGCCATTAGAAACCTTAACAAACCAGTGGAGCCTAATGGTTTTGAAGACCCATAGAAACCAATAGAAACCAGTAAGATCTAATGGTTTGAACATGGGTGTAAAAATCCTAAGTCAAACCATAACGGAACCTTTACAAACCAGTGGAGCCAAATGGTTTTGAAGACCCATAGAAACCAATAGAAACCAGTAAGATCTAATGGTTTGAAAAAGGGTGTAAAAATCCTAAGTCAATCCATTAGAAACCTTTACAAACCAGTAGAGCCTAATGGTTTTGAAGACCCATAGAAACCAATAGAAACCAGTAAGATCTAATGGTTTGAACATGGGTGTAAAAATCCTAAGTCAAGCCATTAGAAACCTTAACAAACCAGTGGAGCCTAATGGTTTTGAAGACCCATAGAAACCAATAGAAACCAGTAAGATCTAATGGTTTGAACATGGGTGTAAAAATCCTAAGTCAAACCATAACGGAACCTTTACAAACCAGTGGAGCCAAATGGTTTTGAAGACCCATAGAAACCAATAGAAACCAGTAAGATCTAATGGTTTGAACATGGGTGTAAAAATCCTAAGTCAAGCCATTAGAAACCTTAACAAACCAGTGGAGCCTAATGGTTTTGAAGACCCATAGAAACCAATAGAAACCAGTAAGATCTAATGGTTTGAACATGGGTGTAAAAATCCTAAGTCAAACCATAACGGAACCTTTACAAACCAGTGGAGCCAAATGGTTTTGAAGACCCATAGAAACCAATAGAAACCAGTAAGATCTAATGGTTTGAACATGGGTGTAAAAATCCTAAGTCAAACCATTAGAAACCTTAACAAACCAGTGGAGCCTAATGGTTTTGAAGACCCATAGAAACCAATTAAGATCTAATGGTTTGAACTGGGTGTAAACATCCTGAGTCAAACCATTAGAAACCTTTACAAACCAGTAGAGCCTAATGGTTTTGAAGACCAGTAGAATCCAATAAATCTAATGGTTTTAACATGGCCGGGTGTTAAAATCCTAAGTCAAACCTTTACAAACCAGCAGATCGAGCTCAATGGTTTTGAAAACCAGTTGAAACAAATAGATACCAGTATGATATCTAGCACCGCCTCTGGATCAATCTAACTATATTTATTTAAGCCCCCAAAACAGGGGTGAAAAACTCTCAAATTTCATTAGTCATTATATTAATAGTTTTATTTTACAGATGTTGTGCAACATCTTGACATGCCATATAAGGTCTGCAATATTGATCAAGACTACAAGCTACTCCCGCCTTTTTTGAACGGGTACACAGCATGGCATCCCTCTGGGCTACACTATATCACTGTGTGTGTGCACATGTAATCAAGACTAGACATGCAGTGTGTGCGCCAGGCCCAAGTATGCCTTATGAGACTACACGTACACACACACAGCGAGACAGCCATTCCTATCAACAGCTACACTACAGGAGCCAGAGCAGAGAGACAAATCCTTTTACTTTATTACTTTGTTTTCCCCTGCTAATCTTCAATATGGGTAAGTCTTAGATTTACCTAATTTATTTGCAATATGTGCAGTAACTGTTTTCTGTTTTGAAACGTAGTAATGTATGATTGTTAACTACTAGTAGGAGTGCTTCCAACGCCTGCCGCCATGCAAGATGAGAAATGTATTGTATTGTCCCATCTATGTATTTTTATGTTACATCTTGATGAGATCATCATTCAAAGCAAAGTTTGTGCATTCACCTACACATGGCTTTAAAGGCATCATATAACAATGTTAAATCTGAGATGCATGGCCCTACGTATTATCAGTGTCAGTTATATGGTGTAATATTGAAGCCCTGACAAAATTGCGCTTCAAAATGATCATGAAGTGCCTCAAAAAGTAAAAATATTTGACTTTTGAAATTTGAGTGACCGGTTTTACCATACTCATTTTCCCCAATAGACTGTAGTGTTATAAAACCGTGGGGGAAAACGGTTTTTGAAATTTTGAATTCCAATCATAGATATCTTGATAATCAGACAGGCGATTGGATTGTAAACGTCATGGGATTCCTGACTTACCTAAAGGTAAATAATTATGATTGCAGCATGAGCTCAATCCAGGATTTTGTTTCAGAATCTGAGGCAATGTTACCGAGTCACTTTAACTCTGCTGTAAACCATGTCAATTTTGAGAATTTAGTGCTTTATTCTTTTTTTAATAAATAAAGTGCTGCATGCTTGAGAAGCATAAACGCCTGATCTGCAAGATTACTTAACAGATAGTTTTATATTTATCTAATTTTTCTAGTCTTTTTAAATTTTGATTACATGTATTTCAATTTAAACGACTTCAATTTATATTCCTTAAATTCTGTTTTAAACTACTGATTTGAAAGACTAGTCAACGCACCCTTTCGCACCCAACGCACTAGTCAACGCACCCTACAGCTAAGCTATTCAGGTTTGTGGCTATAACTCACTCCCCCCCCCCCCCAGCTTATCCCGAAAGCCCATAGGAAAGTGAAAAGTATGCCGCAGACCTGCCGCAGACCTGCCGCAGACCTGCCGCAGACCTGCCGCAGACTTTTAGTCTGCGGCAAAGAGTATGCCGAAGTATGCGGCAGAAAGAAATTTTGCTGCAGACTTGCCGCATACCAGTATGCCACAGGAACAGTCTGCGGCAGGATGAAATTTTGCTGCAGACTTGCCGCATACTAGTATGCCACAGGAACAGTCTGCGGCAGATCTGCGGCAGGATGAAACTTTGCTCTAGACTTGCCGCATACTAGTATGCCACAGGAACAGTCTGCGGCAGATCTGCGGCAGGATAAAATTTTGCTGCAGACTTGCCGCATACTAGTATGCCACAGGAACAGTCTGCGGCAGATCTGCGGCAGGATGAAACTTTGCTCCAGACTTGCCGCATACTAGTATGCCACAGGAACAGTCTGCGGCAGATCTGCGGCAGGGCGAAACTTTGCTCCAGACTTGCCGCATACCAGTACGCCACAGGAACAGTCTGCGGCAAGTCTGCCACAGAAAAGTGGGAAATTATACAGTCTGAAGCAAGGCTATAGGCGGCCATTTTATCTTCAGCCCCACTAACTCACTTTTTTGTTGTAACTACCCAAGACGAAAATCCAATTGAAACCAATTGAACACCAATTGAATTTTCAATTGGTTTCAATTGGTCTCAATAGGTTTTAACAGGTTTCAATGGGACTTTAATAGGACTTCAGATGGTTTCAATTGGTCCAGATTGTCCCTATTGGACCAATTGGGCCCATTGGCCCCATTAGCCCATATGCCCCATTAGACTTTAATGGGACCCCAATTGCCCTGAAGTTGGACTTCAATTGGTCCGATTGAAACCAATTGAAAACCTTTTAAAGTCTAATGGGGCAGATTGGTCCAATTGAAATCCCATTAAAGTCTAATAGGGCCAATTGAAACCAATCATCTCATGCATATTCATTATTACTTTACACGTGTGACAGAAAAATACATTTATCATGATTTGTTAAGCAAATTAAGACAATGCACATCATTTTTGTGATTTCTATTTTCCTTTTGCCATTATTAACCAATAGATTATTTTGTCTGATCATGTTACAATTACATTCACGTTTTAGCAATAGATATATTGATTACTAACCAAGAAACTATGATTACTAACCAAGAAACAATATACATATTTAGTATATATATGTGTACGAGCCTGTGTCACTTTAAATGTTACTCTTGAATACACTTCAAATGATCTATGTGATGAAGTTAATACAATTGAGAATAGAATATACCTAATTGGTAATATCGATATATATTGGTATTACCTAATTGGTAATATCGATATTGCCAATATCGATTATGAAGTATCAATCAGTTTATCACTGGTTCTTCTACATGCATACTTTATTGCCACGTACTGGATATGAAAGAGTATGCGGCAGGTCTGCAGCAGGTCTATATGAGATATGAATATTCATGATGAAGAGTCTGCGGCAGGTCTGCAGCAGACTCTTCATCATACTGAAAGAGTATGCGGCAAGTCTGCGGCAGACCTGCCGCAGACTACTCTTCATACTGAAAGAGTATGCGGCAAGTCTGCAGCAAGTCTGCGGCAGACCTGCCGCAGACTCTTCATCATACTGAAAGAGTATGCGGCAAGTCTGCGGCAGACCTGCCGCAGACTCTTCATCATACTGAAAGAGTATGCGGAAAGTCTGCGGCAGACCTGCCGCAGACTCTTCATCATACTGAAAGAGTATGCGGAAAGTCTGCGGCAGGTCTGCCGCAGACCTGCCGCAGACTCTTCATCATACTGAAAGAGTATGCGGCAAGTCTGCGGCAGGTCTGCGGCAAAACTAATTTGCATGTGAAAAAGATGACTGTCTGCGGCAGGTCTGCGGCAGATCTGCGGCAAGTCTGCCGCAGGAGTATGCGGCAGGCTCATTTCTTTCCTATGGGAGATTGTGTTAAGGCGGGGATCCGTTCTCAACGCACCCTAATTTCAAGACAAGCGGGGGAGGGGGCTTAAATTTAATCCATTTATGGTGTGTTCACACAATATATACAGAAGCCCTTATCTGTAAATAAACGGCTAGACCCGTAAATGGTAAACAAAATACCCACAGGCTGAACGAAGAAGTTTGTAGTAGGCCCACATGCATCAACCGTTCAATTTGTTTTAACTTTATTTATTTTCTTATTAATTGTAGGCATCTTTTGACATCTTTCGCCAAACAGTGGATTTGAAGCACATTGTGGCCACAGTATATTGACGTGAGACCATGCTACTTTCCCTCAACCTTCTGGATCAGCATTCAGCAGCCTCATGACACAGTTGAAGCCTTTTCGGTAATTGTGCAGATGTACTTGTATTATTTCTGTACATATATTTTTCATTCTTCCATGATCATGACACTGATTAATTAGACATCAAGAATTGATCATTTCATTCGAAAGGCTTATTTTTCCTAAGTTTCAAATATATATAATTCAATTAATTTCAGATCACTAAAACCTGCAGGTATGTAGCAATAACCGACCATATTTTGTGAGTTTCGAACAGTGTTCTTTTCCCTCCTCAGCAATAAAGCTTTGATTCTACTAGCTCTCATCAGCAAACTAGAATTGTATTGATAATTATTTACAAAAAAATCCTGAATCACGTTTGCATTGCCAACAAATTTTTAAAATGCAAAGGTATGTTTATATTATGTTTGTAAGCAATGAGAGATTATTTTATTTTGCATTTTCAGACAGAATTCATTACTTAATTCATTGTTTACGTTCTAGTTTTAAAATGTATAAAAGTTTTTCTTAACTTGTATTCCTTTCTTTTTGCTCTATTCATGCATTAGAATTCTTTGCGTGCATGTACCCTGGATCAAGCACTTGCATTATACAGGAGATTCCACCCAAAATCTAAACCATGAGTCCCAGCTGAAGAGGAATATTTCCAAAATGAGGTCTACACACACAGAGGTTATTTTCCCCTTCATTATAGAGATACAGAGAGAGAGAGAGAGAGAGATGGGGGGGGGGGGAGGAGTTATAGTCACGAACCTGAATAGCTTAGCTGTAGAACTGAAATGCCCATTCATGTCACTTGCCAATTTGATGAATTACAGGGTTTACAAACATAAATGTATGCCTACATATTAACGCTTTGGGTAAAAGATCTCGGTATTTGTGCATATTTGTTATTACTATTTATGAAGTAGACCTGTTTCATAATGCTTATGTAGTAGATCAGTCTCGTGCTCATCCCCACCCCCTTCGTATCAAAATGTCAATTCCTAAAACCTGTGGCAAATTATATAAGTTGGTAATAGAGAAAAATTGAGTGAGGTAAATGCAATACAAATCTATTCCAATCTTAAGCACTTAAAACTTATTCAGGTATGGCACGTGAACCGCCAAAAAATTCCAAAAATGCTGCAGTTTTGTTTTATGTGTAAAGTGAACGACAACAAAGGACCTACATGTATGCTTTTGTATGTTTGGGACTGCGCATATTCAGTGATCTATGTAAAGCATATAGAGCTTTATGTCAACTCCAGCATCATATCTGAACGGGCCCTAAAGGGCAATCTAACCCTTGTAATAAGTTCATCAAAATGAAAGTTGAAAAATAAGAGAAATATAGAAAGGTGAAAGTTTGAAATAAATCGGGCCAATATTAAGGGAGTTATACAAAGTTTAAAATATGAGATCACTAAAGCCATGCACATCTCAAATAGGCAATTTGTTCAGTGGATTATGACGTAGTCATGGGACAACTCTCCCTTTTGTTACTGAAATATAATTAATTATCTTTTTATTTTAAGTGCCTTCTCCCTTTGAGAACTACTCAAAATATATTATGGATAGCACAATATTACAGGTCCTCTACATAGAGAAGCCCCTCCTGAATCATACATTTTGAAGAAAAAAAAATTAAATAATCATTTTGGGTCTTGAAATAAATGGGAAAGTAGTCCTGCAGCTCATCATAGTGACATTACCGATTCAGCCAATTTAAAATGCCCATAGGTTTAGTGATCACAGCTTTCAACAATCCATAACCACCTTATTTTCTGTCAGATTTTATTTGGTATTTTTTTAAATTATAGTTGTCTGTTAAGGTTGGATTTCCCTTTAAAAAGTGTAAAGGGTAAGCCCTATGTAACATAATGTGTTGAGGCAATTTTCGTTATAAAATCAAAGCAAAGTGCCGCGGAACAAATTATTCCGTTCACCCGTTAAGAATAATTGGATTTCGATAGTCAGAATGCGAAATGCAAACATGTGTTGTTAGGTAGGGCAAGTCATAATGTTTCTGGTACCTAGTACTACCAACACATAATGTATTCAATTTGCATTCTGACTATTTAAATACATTTATTCGTAAAAGGTGAATTTAATAATTGGTAATGAGGCACTTAACGAGGACCTATTCATTAAATTTGATTACAATACGAAAATGACCTACATGTATTCATATGGATAGGAAATCTTTGAACTGTTATATGTCGTTTTCTGAGGGTTCATAATTTTATATGTTCTAAAGGGTTCATAATTCTACAAATGAAGTAGGGTTCTTAATTCTGAAAATGAACTAGGATTCGTAATTCCAAAAATGGAATATGGTTCATAATTCAGAAAATTAAATAGGGCTCAATATACTTCCAAAAGTTTATTATTCTTAAAATGCAAATAGAACCTCTTTATCCTTTTAGGAATTACGAACCGTCAATATAATGAATCCTATTTCATATTCAAAATAATACCATTTCATTTGCGGAAATATTAACCCTATTTCAATATCGTTATTAACGCCCCCTTTTTCAATTCCAGAATTACGCACCCTGTTTATTTTTCGTAATTATGAAATCTATTTCATTTCTAAATTCAAACCTTTTAAAATATGGACCATATTTCATTTGTTTATCAAATGTCAGGAGGAAATTGAAATTTATCATAATACACTGTACTATCAAGTTACATTTTATTGATGAATAGCACACTCTTTAGTTACCATAATATCACATCACTTGTCAAAATAATAAGGCCATAAATGATTTTGTTTTGCTTGTGAATGTAGTAGGCTTATAGTATGTAGTACACAATATTTCATTTCCAATCGCTGCAACTTAATATCAATCCTTTACATGTACTTTGACAATCTACAGGTAAAAATCATGCTTTGCGTTATCATTTGTGAATTATTCTCCAAATTTAAATGCATAAATAAAGTACTTAAATTTGTGCAAATGAACTTATTCTCTATGGTGGAAAATTACAAATGAAATTTCTCAGCAAAAATGCATGCTCATTGTTTCTACTCATGATGGCTACCATAATTAGAAAACTATTGCAAATTGCAAATTGCCAAACCTACTCTTTTAAACATCTACTCCAAATTTTCAAGATTGATTTCTCTTTGTTAAAGCTGGCCATAACTTTTAGACAATAATTAGCCAATTTAACACTGTTTTGGGGGGTCTTCTTTTTTATCGTTGAAATGAAATGATGTATATATGATATTCTGACAGATAATAAAATGATACACTGTTAAGTGTTAAATATGATAAAGATGAACCAACATGATTGTGATGTCTTTTGTTAACGATGTTTGCGAGAGAAGTGGCTGAACCTCAAGAAAATGGTTAATTGTGTTGGAAGCAAACTTCATGCCAGCTCCTGTCATTTTCGTGTCTACTCTGCGACCAGCATGCTCTTTTAAAGTAAAAAAAACAAAACAAGGACTGGCAGATTTTGTGAGGAGTACTGTGTTGGAAGTGCATTGATGTAGTAGAATTTCAACTGATCAAAACAAATTGTTTTCTACCTGTCTCCTAATGGTTCCAGTTGGGGTTTTCTACTGGTATCCTAATGGTTCCAGTTGGGATTCCTACTGGTCTCCTAATGGTTCCAGTTGGGATTCCTACTGGTCTTCTAATGGTTCCATTAGGGTTTTCTACTGGTATCCTAATGGTTCCAGTTGGGATTCCTACTGGTCTCCTAATGGTTCCAGTTGGGATTCCTACTGGTCTTCTAATGGTTCCATTGGGGTTTTCTACTGGTATCCTAATGGTTCCAGTTGGGATTCCTACTGGTCTCCTAATGGTTCCAGCTGGGATTCCTACTGGTCTTCTAATGGTTCCATTAGGGCTTTCTACTGGTATCCTAATGGTTCCAGTTGGGATTCCTACTGGTCTCCTAATGGTTCCAGTTGGGATTCCTACTGGTCTTCTAATGGTTCTATTAGGGTTTTCTACTGGTATCCTAATGGTTTCTGTATGGATTCCTACTGGTCTCCTAATGGTTCCAGGACTTTTTTTTACTGGTCTAATGGTTCCAGGACTTCTTTTTTACTGGTCTAATGGTTCCAGCACTTCTTTTCTACTGGTCTCCTG
The DNA here is from genome assembly GCA_035222895.1 of Strongylocentrotus droebachiensis. Taxonomy (NCBI): domain Eukaryota; kingdom Metazoa; phylum Echinodermata; class Echinoidea; order Camarodonta; family Strongylocentrotidae; genus Strongylocentrotus; species Strongylocentrotus droebachiensis. The sequence continues at coordinate 23,946 of JAVYIG010008520.1, forward strand.
ATGGTTTTTGTATCAATTCCTACTGGTCTCCTACTGGTTCCAGTGGGGATTTGTACTTGTTTCCTACTGGTCTTCTAATGGTTCCAGTTGGGATTCCTACTGGTCTCCTAATGGTTCCATTAGGGTTTTCTAATGGTCTTCTACTGGTCTTCTGCTGGTTCCAGTACGATTTTTTTCTACTGGTTTTTAATGGAAAAGCGCCACTTTCCATATTCAAACCAGTAGAGAATTGACCTGTAGAAACCATTAGAAATCTGTACTGGTTTTCTCTACTGGTTTCTATGGGATTTTTTTCTTTTTTTTTCGGCCGGCGATTTCGGGGGGACCGCCCCTACCGCCCCCATCCCTTTGCTTCGCGCCTGCGGTCAGTTAAACACATTTTGATACCTTGTCCGACCCCGGAAGCTCATGGGTTTAAGGCGTTTAATTACGGTCAGATGAGCTTTTGTTTATACCTTATTATTTTGTGACACTGCATGGCAGGACACTATTTGGCGTGGGGTCCAGGGGGCGAAGCTCCAAAAAATCAGGGGTTTTGGGCAATAAATTACCGTCAGATGAGCATCTATAAGGGCCCGTCTTAGGTCCCTAGGTTGAATCCACCATTTAATCACTGTCAGACTTGAGCATATATTTTGATGCTTCATTATTTTTTGACACTGGCAATTAACTATCCTTTCTTTCTTGCTCTCTTTTTTGTTCTCTCTTTAATATACTTTTTTTTTTTAAGTGGGGGGGGGGGGGGGGGGAGCTCGAGGTTCCCGATCCCCGTCGTTCCTCCGGCCCTGACACGTAGGAATCTCAATTAGAGTCATATTTCTTGCCTGGCTCTAAATTTAGGAATTCGTCATTTTCAAACAAACATCACATACAAAAGTATAATTTACTAACAAATCAGGAAATTATGTCATTTCAGCATTATTGGCACCTTTATGCTTTATGGAATTAGAAAAAAATCACGTTTGAATTTGATTTCCCCAAAGCTCCCCCCCCCCCCCGATCAGTGCGCCAGTATCTCCTCTTTTCCTTTTTTCTTTCCCCTTCCTTCTCTCTTATTTTTTTTGATTGGGGGGGGGGGCAACAACCTGGGAGGCAAGGCCCTTTCGGCCCCCCGAACTCCTTCTTCCCCCTTTTCTTTTCTTGTTCCTCTTCTTTCTTTCCCTTTCTCTCCTCTTTCCCTTTCCGTTCTTTTCTTTTCTTCTCTCTCTTTTTTTTTTTTTTTTTTTTTTTGCGGGGGGGGGGGGGGGGGGGCAAGGCCCGCTCGCCCCCCCCCCCCCCCCCTGGATCCGCGCCTGCTCTCTCTAGCTCTTACTTTTATTTTGTAAAAGTGGGAGGAGTGGAGCTAGTATGCATGCTAGCGCTAGTGGGCATGGTAAGTGCGCGTGCGCGTGCGCATGGAATTATCCTTCAAAGAGCGAGAGCAAGAGGGACTCTAGATGCAGAGACTCTAGAATTCCTTTATCCTACGACCCTAAGAAATAAAAATATTTGAGACAATGGCGTTTAACACCATAGCAAGGTGTATCGCACCAGGGAAAAGCAGCTGCATATTTCCGTCACCTAACCAGGTAACTACGGTAGACAATTACAACAAGTAACTTTTTGTTTGCATTCATTTTGTCATTGGAATCTAGGGCAGCGTTTCTCGAAACCGTCATAAGTACAAGTTCACCGACATCCCATTGACACGCGTGTATTAACTTTAACACGTGTTTCAATGGGATGTCGGTGAACTTGTAGTTATGACGGTTTCGAGAAACGCTGCCCTGGTCTACATGCATGCAATGCTTGCTTGCTCAACTCTGACTGACCAGTGCAGCGTAAAGCACGCTTGCGTAGTTCCCAGCAGTTGGCGTTGGGCATGTTGGGGCAGGGAAGTCATTCAAGTTATGTAGACCCTATATATATATAGGTCACTTTAGCTTTAGCTGTTTCGTAGAGCCGAGTAGATCTAATCTAGTTTTGATTAGAAATGTGTGAGCATGTGTTACAGTGGCCTAGTGTAGTGAGGTGTCGTGACTTTTATAAGTTTTGGCGCTTGCTCAAAAACCTATCCAAAGTTTGACCCGTAACTCTAGCGTGGAGATAGACCGTACCTCATTAAGACATAGCCAAAATGAAGTAAATATTTATTAAATGTCCAAATAAAGACCATGAGTTATAAGCTGTTATAATTATTACCTGTTTCGAGTCAATTTTCTTGTTATTTTTGGAGTAGATCTCTATTTTTCGGATAAACGTTGATATTAGATAATTAGTATACACTTTTTCATAGGTTTCATGGCAAACCGCTGATCTATTGGACATTAACTTGCCGCTGATAAGGCGGGAGAGGGAGGGGCCCGGCCGGGGTTACATAATACATGTGCTTCTAGACCGACATTTCTGTCTCTTTCGTTCGTTAGCCTCTGATTTGGGTAGGGTCGGCATCTAAAGAGGAGCCGACCCTTCCCAAATCAGAGGCTAACTATCGAAAGGGACCTGGATTTGGAGGGAGTCTCACACCACCACGCTCATTCTCATGCCATCGCTGTCCCACCAGCTCGTAGCGGGAGACTCCCACCACCACGCCCTTCCTCCCGCTCTCCCACAATCTCCCAGTTTATGCCAGACGTGTAAAAGGAACCAGCGTACTCGTATCGCATTTTTGCTCAACTGAGGGGGGGTAGTGAGCACTTTGATTTTAAATTTTGTTTTCTTACTCAACATCCCCCCCCCCCCTTCCTTGTTGAGCCAATCAAAAATTGCATACGGTACAATCTCCCTCGAAGCAGTTCTCCAAAGTTGACAGCCCTGCTTAATACAAAAGATACAAGATAATTCATGAACAAATTTTGAAGATGAAATGAGGAACTACATAAATAAAGCCCTTAGGTATTCATAGCATAGTAAAGCAAATATAAACAAAAACAAAAACAACATTAATACAAAAGAAACAAAAAACCTATAACGCAAATATAAACAAAAGATAAATAACTATACATACATGTATTTAAGATAAAGAAATTGCTTCAACTTTTTTTTGAAGGAATTAACAGACTTGCATTCAGAAACGTCTTTGGGGATGGAGTTCCAAATCGCAGGGAAATTATGTTGTTAGAAAATAGCATTAGGCTACTATTAGTAGGGTGTCTGATCGCTCGCCGTTTTGTGTGCTAAAATCCTTCATATAGTCCATAGAGATTAATGCATGCATCCCTATGCAGTCTACGTGCATTGGGTGCTCATGCAAAATTGCATGGTCAATGTTTTTATTACCAAATTGAGATTCAAATCTTTATGGCTCGTGATTCTGAAGGTGAAACAATAATTGAGGTGTCATATGAAGGAGCAGGTTTTTCTCCATGCACACAATACAAAGCTAGTAGAGAGCAGCCGCTTGTAGCTCGTGCGGCAATTGTTACAGGGGGCGATTTGAAACCATTTCCTGTTTTGAAGTCGCCCCCGTAATCTGATTTTTTTGATTTTGGGTGCTCCTTTTGGTATTTACGGCCGGGCGGCCGCCCCCTTGTATCTTTTCCCTGCGATCTACTGAGGCTTCTGCAACATACAGCACCACCATTTTTACTTGCACCATCAAACTTTTTACTTATTGAATATTAAGAAGGACAGTTTTGCAGCACACGTCACAAAAGCATTGCACAAAGTACAAAGATACTCTATTTAAGAGGCCGGTACTCGACAAGAAGAAGAATCTATGCCTACGGAAAGACAAGACAAGACTAGTAGTGACAGCAAGGGTTCAGATTTACCCACTTAAACATGGGGAAGGTGGGCAAATTTCATTTTTATTACCGTAAAGGATCCCAATACCCATTATTATTTATGTTATAGTAGTACATGTAGCTGTACCTGAATATATAGTGAATAGGGTCTCCATTCATGAGATTAAATGGCCATGTCCAAGGTATTTGGTCTTTTTGTTCACCCCCTATTATGTTACTTTAAGTTTTAATGAAATGCTGAACATGATTGATATAAACATGTATTTTATTCTTGGTATTTCCTCAGATCCAATCTTTACCAGAGCCCTGTCTTATATAACCAGTTGCAATTAATCACAACTTAATTATTGCAACTACATGTATGTACATGTATATATGATATTTTGGATTGCGATTGATTCAGATCAATCGCACATCTTTATAGGGGATTGCAAACTTGCGATTGATCTGAAGCACGTCTTTATAAGATGATGGTGCCCATGCAGGGCTGTCAAATTAGATAATCTTTGATGGAATGTGGAACATATGGTACAAAAGAATATTCGTGTAGACTTAAATCAGTTCTGTAAGCTCGAGCTTGAATGGACATTGAGAAGTATGCTTGAGAGCAAATGGGTGAAAAAGACGATGACAAAAAAATAATTAAATTTGCATATATATACGCTTCTTGTTCAGTGTTGAAAAAAGTTAGACTTTGCTCTACAAAAGTTTTATTAGTGTTGATTTGCACAATTTTTGTTAACAACCAGGTCTTGTCAAATTTGGAGAATAATCAGGTTCAAATTATTGCAAAATTATCTTTATTAGAATTAAATGACAGGGAAACAATAATATTAGTGTTCTGTGTTGATAAAGTGCAAAGTTAGATCTGCCTCTTTCTTTCAAAATATTGACATTGAAGGTTGATCCCTACCATATCATACCATGTCCGTAAAAACTCAATCACACACGCACTGAGTTTTGTTTAAATAAATGAGTGGCAATAACATAATAAAGAATGAGGTGATTTTAGGCTTCTACTTGCAGCAGAAGGAAAAATAAGAAATAAATTAAATAAGGGGGAGCAAAATGCCCTGTGTGTGTGTGTATGAAGGAATTCTACAAGAAAATAGAAGTTACATACTACATGTTCTTGTGCAGTGATTGTGCCACAATTGTGCAAAACTCATGTTACAAGCTCTCCTGCTTTGTAACAAAATTTAAGGAAGAATTAAAAGGTACATTGCATGTTATTCCAGATCATGTCGAATAGCCAACGGCAGGTACTCCTCCATATCATAACTTCCTTTATTATTACATTTTTCTCTTTAAAAATAATATCTACACTGTATTCATCCCAGCTTTCAGTGCGATGTTTATCAGGGACGTCACCTTGCTCCAGTAGCAAACCATCAGATAAGTATGATAACTTGAAAGCAGTGAAGACACCTATGCTCCCTCCTGACACCTATAAAGGCAAGAAAGTATTCGTGACGGGAGGAGGAACAGGACTGGGAAAGGCCATGACAAGAATGCTGTCTCAACTTGGAGCTGAGGTTGCCATTGTCAGCAGGTACAGTACATAGAGTGACTGGAGGCTTGCACTGATATAATAAACATACTTGCAACAAATGCTAGTAGATAGGACAAATTTATTTTAGACCATCTTTAATGTGATCAAGCAAGTTAGTTCAGTTTGCATTCTTAGTGGAGGCTAATCAGACTGTTAACTTAGCTACCATATTGGGCAAGTTTAAGATAAATTTGTAGGCTATAATGCACTATTTTTTTCAATGAGTCCCATGTTGTAGTATGTACTCTTTGTATTTTGTTGTGTTATCAACTGAGTGAAGGGAATTTTGGATACAAGAATGTCATCAGTAGCCAATCCAAGGGTGAAGAATGGGTGAGGGGGGGGGGGGGGGGCAGGGGGCACATGGGACATGTATACCCTTCAACCATACTGCATCTGCTATCGACGTTTACTATTCACCAGAGATCTGCTCTCGCTCTGTCATGCCACCACAATTATAATAACATTACGCTTACACAACTTAAGTCCTTGTGCAGAAGTCCTCTAGATCACATTTTCCATTGATCAGGTTTTCCATTGATCAGGTTTTAAAAATTCCATCCAATTGCAGATCTCCAGATGTTCTGAAGAGCACATCGGAAGAGATCTCAGCGGAGACCGGAAATCCTGTCCATCCGATCCCAGCTAACATACGAGATCCTGATGCTGTTAAATCCTCTGTAGATCAGTTTGTAGAGATCTGCGGAGGACTTCCAGATGTCGTCATCAACAATGCTGCCGCTAACTTTATATCTCCGTCAGAACGTCTTTCTCCCAATGCTTGGAAGACAATAGTTGATGTTGTTCTGAATGGTACAATGTACACCACCTTGGAGATCGGGAAGAGACTTGTTGAGCAGCAAAAAGGTTTGCCAAAATAAAAGAATATCTATTTATTACATTAAAGTAACGATCCCCTGTTTAAACAGTTGATACAACTGAATGTTGTTTGTTGCAGGAAGTTAAGAACCAACAGCACCAATCATATGGAACGAGGAAGTTTGGAACTTATGCACATTGCTTTTTCCATTTTTGGGGCAAGAAACTCTTGTAAAGAAAATGAAATAGAAAAATAATTGTATTTGTACAAACTTATTTTACAGAAGTTTCTGGTCTTACAATATTAGTTTGTATTTGAGTAAACCAAACTATAAACGTTTGCTCCTGCATTGCTGGATTTCAAAGGAATAATTTTGTCCCAATCAGAGTAAACATCATTTTTTATTTTTAAAATGTAGTTTAATATCAAGAAAGATATTTAATAAGATTTTTTTTTTTTTAAACTAAACTCTATTTTCCCCTCTGTATTTTTAAATTATACAAAAACTATCTTCCTTAGAAGTTAGAACCCTTTTGTAGTTATGTCCATATAAAAAATGCAACCAAAAATATTTTTCTTTGAAGAATGAATATGTCATAACAGAAAATTATTCAAGATTGTACTTTATTTATTTTTCAGGTGCCAATTTCTTGACGATCAGCACCACATATGCAGCCCTTGGATCTCCCTTTGTGACTCCCAGTGCTGCTGCTAAGAGTGGACTTGAGAATGTTACTAGGTTAGTCTATTGCTACATTAGTTATAAGCTTAAAACAGGCATAACTGCAATAGGTATAATTGTTGGGATATATATGGGCAATATGTATGGTATTCAACTTCAATTTATTGTCCAATATAAGAAATTTGTTTTCCTCACAATTTACTAACGTACAAAGAACCAAAATAAGTTTACATACACAATATATCATATACTATATATAAATTTTCATTTTTGTTTTAGTTTTTAGCACCAATAAGGCATTTCCTTCCTTTCTAGCTGCCTCCTCATTCACATAAATGTTTTTGTCCAGATCACCTTATTTTGTACTATTATCTTATGTAATGTTTGTTTATTTTGAATATATATCTTGTGATTTTGTATGTTATTGTATCTAAATGTTTTTTTATGATGAATGGAATAAACTTGATTATATTATTTTATCTTACTTTGACATAGAAATTCTTCAGAATGTTGCTATACAGAAATTTTCTTACGTTATTATAAAACAAAATAAGTGAATTATTTTCAAACGTTGAGTGAATTACTGATGAATAGAAACATTATACTTACCGGTATCTCTTTGTAAAAAATGTATACCAGTAACTCATGCTTAAAAAGTTGTTTACCAACTGGCTATACTTTCTATGAACCGATTCTGTGAATGTGAAAAAGAATTCCATGTGCAATTATTAAAGCTGCCATAGTCATATACAGTACAGTTATAATATCATGAATGTATTTACTTTGTTTTTCACATGTAGAAGTTTAGCTGTGGAATGGGGTCGCCATGGAATGAGATTCAATTGTATAGCACCAGGAGGAATCTACACAAAGGTCAGTTTCAATTCCCTGATTCATTTCTCCATTCTCCATTCACTATCTTGAGTAAATGAAGATTCGTTTACAGAGCTCCTAGCTTGAATGGACCACAGTGGACTTAAGGCTTGGCATGAAAGTTTTCTAGGTCACTTGCTTTTAGGGACTGCCTTAGTGTTTACTCATCATCTCATGGACACTGTATGAATAGTAAAATGAATAGTAATTTTCTTTCTTTGAATGGAAATGTGGAAAATAAATCAATAATAATAGCAACAAAAAAAAATGTGCCTCTTTAGATTTAAAAAATTGAATTTTCATGCACATGCAATATAGCAAATAGTTTTCTGACCTATAAGAAAACTATTTGCTATATAGGTCAGCATTATTCTACTCCCGTTTCTCACATCTATTCATCTGTCTGTCTTGTTTAGTTTTTGTCTGTGTTTCAGTCCTGTTGCTCGTAGTATATTCCTGTTCCTGTTGTTTATAGCCATTATTTAGTAGTCAGTAGATTTTATTGTACTTATTTATGTTTAATATTTTCTCAGTTGTTTAGTTAGTTTAGTTTTGTAAGCATTTAAATGTACGAATTTTTTTATTTTTTATTTGACGAGTTTGTTCTTTTAGGACATACTCTTAAACTACTCATGAGGGACCTTAAATCCACAAGCTTTGCTTTCAACCAAGGTCACCTCATCTTTCTATTGTAACGCCATATTCTGTTCACTCCTTTATATTCATGTCATATTTATAATGTGTGTTATGAAAGGAAGATAAATAAACTTGAAACTTGAAACTTGAAAACAAAATAAGCTTACATACAGTAGCTTATTCACCAAGTACATTTGTTTAACTACATGTACAGTCAAACCTGCTTTAGTGACCACCTGTATACAACAATCACATTGTTTGCTTTCCTTGAAAATGGTTTCTCATTGAAACATGTACTAAAAGAACCTGTCTACAAAGAACACTTTTTGTGATTCCCTTGGGCGGATGCTAGGCAGGCTTGACTGTTTGTACTTTAATAGTTTATACAGTTTTGAATCTTTATACACAAAATATTTAAAATATTTTGTAACAGCAGATTTCTTTCGCTCCTGCAATCCATGTACACACTGGCCCAAATTCACAAAGGAGGTTTGTAGACAATTCTCCTTCGCGAATTTGGCCCCCCCTCAACATTTTTCAAATAGCCCAGTGCAGTAAGGGTTAACTTGTGGCGGTTTTACTGTATCAGTTGATAAAGAGGACAGATGAAGCATGCATATTCAATGCCTTATGGCCTGTTACAAACATCTAGTTACAGATTTTGTATTTATCATTCATATGATTACAGGGAGCCTTCAGCAGACTGGACCCCACAGGTCAGTTCCAGGACAAACTCACAGAGTCCACCCCTACCGGTCGGATGGGAGAACAAGAAGAGATAGCCAACCTGGCTTGCTATCTATGCAGTGATTATGCAAGCTGGTTTAATGGAGAGATTTTCATGTTTGATGGTGGCCAGACGCTGCAGGCATCAGGAATGTTTAGTGGTTACCTCGAAGTAAGTTATCAATTTTACCACCTTCATTGGTAGAAATAAACCAAAGTTAAAGAATATAACTGGTAGCAGATTATTGTTCTGGGCAGGGTTATCACACAGGTGTGTCATGGGGGTCGTTAAGTGAATATAAAGGTGCCAGGTAAAATCATTCATTATTATTATAATTTCAAATAAATGTAACTTCATGGACTGCTACTTTAAAAAAGTTGAATAATTAAAACCTTTAAAGGGTGTCGCAGTGATTTGCACGGCGCATATCTCAAAACTTATAAAAGGGCCAAAATGTAAAAAATTGTAATTGTAAACTTTCTTATAAGTATGGTGGCAAAATATTCATTATCAGCAAAATTAGTCAGTTTTCTTTTCAAATTTGAATTTTGCAACTGACAGTGTTTTATTCACCCCATTTTTTGTGTACAAAAAGAGGACTTTAATTTATTTATAGATAGAAAACCAGAGGCTATTGATCTAAAGTTGTGCACATACTTTCATTATCTCATCTTGCTGCTATAGATACAATTGTGAGACAATTTTTTTGAGGGCTTGGTAAATCCCTGATAGGGGCTTTAAAGGGACATGTGACATGCTTTCTGTATAAAACAATGCTAATCATGAATAACTGTTACTGTTTATGTTTCAGCTTTCCAAGGACCAATGGGATCTGGCAGAATCATTGATCAGGGGAACCAAGGGCTCTTAATGACAACCACCACATGACAGCCTTAATACTGCCAAAGGACTTTTATCAGATCAGTCATCAAAGATGACATATAATTATTAAAAATGGTATTTTCCTTTATATTAAATTATGATTAGATTCATAATTCCTTCCATAATGGTCAAAGGCTTAAAATCTTACAGAGAATCTAAAAGAGTGAAATAATTGTATTTCTTTATATGTACGATATGAGGATGAACAGATGTATGATGACGAAATACAGTTGAAACTTGTTATAAAAATTACAGTGGTACCATAAAAATGACCTTCTTATATTAGGTATCTCATTTCATCAAAGCTTTTTAAAAATGGGTATCCATTGTTCAATTAACTTAATCATAAACCAATCATTAGAGGCTATTAGTCAAAACTGGAGACCGGCATCTGAGAGCAAGACTTTGCCTTTGTGCGGGCCTTTCCGCTTTTCCCTCAGCCAGACATATGTTTTCAGTGCTGAGTTGAGAGCAAAAATATAACTACAATGTAGTTCTTATTAATTGTATGTAATTGTATAATTTGTTACTTTGTAACTAGTGATTTAATTATCCATTAACTCGAGGAGTTGCAGATCAAATGAGTCAAAAGGCCAGTCTTTGATATACAAGCGACCTCTAATACAGATGGATGTACCAATGCTGTATTAAAAAAATTCTGTCTAAAATTATGGACCAAAGATATTGAAGTTGTGAGTATACATGTACAGTGTATGTAATAAAGTGCTTGGATCAGGCAAATGAGAAAATCTTTCAATTAGCATGCGATTGTTTTGTATTTTTACTTAATTGTCCAAACTGTGAAAAGTGATCTTCATGCTCTCTATTACAACTCGGTGAGAACAGAGTCTTCAATGGGATTTCTTCTCCAAAATAGCTGATTAATTTATATAGGATTTGTTTTGAAATTACGTTCACCTTTTGAAATTTTTGGGACATGTATAGAAGTTATTCTGAAAGCTTGGTGAAATTTAAAGAAGAAGAATTGTGTATTTTTATGGTTTTTAAACCAACAGCATCATAGCAGATAACACTAATCTTGCTGCATATCTGCACTGCTTTGTAATAAAGTTAAAAATACATTAAAATACTGCTCAATAAACTTTACATGACAAATAAAAGAAAGAAAACAAGTAGATACAAAGTTATTGTTATAAAGTAATATACACAAGAAGGGACAGTGTTCTACTTTTTTTTAAAGAGAAACTGGAGTATTGGATCTTTTAAAATTGTATAATTACTTTCATAAGGCCAAAACAAAAAGATGTTGTATTGCCCTTTGCGGCTGACCAAAAAATAGTTGTTTTTTTTTAATTTCTTTTTTAAAACCGTTTTTTAAAGAAAAAAAAATATTAAAGCATTCTTTTAAGAGCAACCTTAAATCCCATTTGTTTGATTTTGCGTTTTGAAGACAGACATTCATTCTTTCCTTCTTTCATTTTTGCATTTTCTTTCTTATGTAAATGTACCGATTCTTTGTCATGATGTAATGTGTTCCTAATATTTTGAAGCGCCTTGAGCATTTAATTAAAATGGATAATGGCGCTATATAAATCTCGTGTATTATTATTATTATTAAAACTGAGAAATATCAGCCTAAAGAGGGAGAAGAAAAATAAAGTTTAAAAAAAGAAAAATTCTGACCGACCGACTCGTGTTTTGGCACCTAAAGGGCAATACAACATTTTTTTTTGAAGGCCAAATACCACACACGATCAAACGTAACATTTTAAAATGAAGAACAAGCACATGTGACCCAACTTTGTTGTTAAATCACTTTTAATGAAGCTATTGAACAAACAATGAATGTAAATATAAAAATAATGTAACATGTGTTTCATACAGGAATATATACAAGTGCATGGAATTAAGTAGAAAAGATGGCATTTATATGAATACAACAAACAATAATACAAGACTGGTGCACTTCATTTCAAAATTATGTTACACGAAAATTAGATGTTAAAGTTTGTAGCCGCACTTACAATATGAATATGTATTATTTTTGATGTAAGCATCAACCATATTTTTACTTAGCATTTTCGATTATGTAATTTCTCAAGTTTCCTCAAAAATTCTTCAAATTTCTTCTAAAACTATTTTGGCTACACATTTAAATAGCGCTTACGGTAATACAAAGTTTCTAAGCACTTAACAAAAATAAAATTAAAGTAATGCTATCCTACAAATTATAACAATATAATACATGATACAATACATTAACTGACTACAAACATGTGAAACTTTGAATACTGTTTTTTTAGCATCAAATTTCAATAACCATGACAAAGCAACTTCTAATTAAAATGCACTGCGGTTACTATAAAAGTATTTTCTGTCATAATTACTATTATTGTAATGACCTACATGCACGTGTATGGTCAATACAAGTTTGTATCATTTACATAATATAACTTCAAAGCATCAACATTAAATAGTTATTACAAAAATAATAATAATCAATGTCATATGATTAATGTATTCAAGATCGAGCAAAAATATCTTTGAATAGAAATGGATATATACAGTGTGAGTCAAAAAAAAACTTTACACCTAGGAAATAACTAATAATTTAAAAAATAATTTATGAACAGTGAAGTATTATACATCATATGAAAGAGTGTTTTATCCTGAATCATTTGGTACCATTTTTGGGTGGAATGTGTTCACTCTTGGATGAACAGGAGGTATTGTTTGCGAGAGTGCAAAAATCGAATTGCGCCAAAGTCTTAAAGTGAGAGAATGAATTGAATGTATGAAATGAGATGCATTGCAGATGCTTTTTTTTAGTAGCAAAGTCACACACACACACACGCACACGCACATATGAAACACACACACTAACACCCCCACCCACACACACGCGCACACACACAAACATATGATAATGGTGTTCATTTGGAGTAAAATACTTTATTTTTTACTGGATCTTCAAATTGTTAACGATCATCATAATTATGATGATAATGTTACTTCAAATGCTTATCATCATGGATCCTTTGAAGCTTCATTTGTGACCAGCAAGTAACTGTCCGTTCATCTACTCCACGACGCATGACCTCCGTCTCTTTCGATGCACTTTCTAGCGCGATGGAGCATCTCCTGAAACACTCGACGAAGCATGCGCCTGTCTCTCCCAAGTGCTTCGCTCTCAATCCTGATCCTCTCTCGTAGGTCGTTGAGGTTCGCAGGTGGGCTCTGGTACACCCGAGACTTGAGGTAACCCCAGACGAAAAAATCAAGCGGTGTTAGGTCCGGGGATCGACGTGGCCACTCCACAGGTTCGTTCAGAGCGATGATCCTGTTCCCGAAGAGTTCTCTCAACCTGGTCATCACAATCCTTGTCCTGTGAGCAGGGGCACCATCTTGTGCCCACCAAATGTGCCTGAAAGGACCGTTTCTCTGACGCCTAAATCGTGCCATCTGATTCAGAGCCGGGACAACCTGATCATCTATCATTCTTAGATAGCGCTCCCCATTCACTGTCTGTTCAAAGAAGAAGGGTCCAAGAAGACTTCCATTTCCAAGAAGGCCGATCCAAACTGTCACATCTAAATTTGCTATGCGAGTGTGTGTATGTGCGAGTGTGGTGCGTGTGTTTGTGTGACTTATTGAGTGTGACTCTCTGTGTGTTTTGATATGTGTGACATGATTAATTTTGGTAGGGATGTTTTTTGGATCTGCAAAGACCGAATTAATACCGAAATCCCAATTGTTTTATTCAAACATCACATAAGCATTATTTGGCGCAAGTCGATTTTTGCACTCTCGCAAACAATGCCTCCTATTTATCAAAGCGTGAACAAATGGCCAAAATGGTACCAAACGATTTGGGATGAAACACTCTTTCATATGGTGTATATGAATAATTTACTTTTCATAAATGATTCTTAAAATTATTAGCATTTTTCTAGGTGTAAAGTTTTTTTTGACTCACACTGTACTGATTTCCAAGTCCTGCATATACAAATACTGTACATGAAATCTATAAATATAATCAAGTAAGTATTAATATTGTAACTGTTAAAATAAATCTGGCAATTTTCTTTAGATTCTGTGACCTAAATTCTTTCTAAACATCCACATGTTTGTTGATCAACCACATGATTTAAATTCAATACATACTCGTCTTGAAGATATTACATAATACTGAATAAATCCCTCTTTGATACAATTCAATGCACATTTAAGCTTTGAATGGTCACTCTTGTTGTCACTACATCAGGATGTAATGCAGAAATATATATTCCTGCTTGTTTTGAAGAGTCTTATTATGAGACTACCAGCACCTTAGGGCTTAAGCTTAAGATTATACTCTGAGACACAAAGTGGGGAATTTCTTTGTTCTCTCCAACCATGTGTTCTGGAACTTGGAGCAGACTCAACGTCATTCTGATTGTCAATGTGATGCAGTAAGGTCAGAATTACATAACATTCCAGCAGAAAGTTTTAAGTTATTTTTTTAAACAAACAACGACCCCTATTCGGTAAGAATACCATATCCATTTCTATAATGTTGTTTGATATTTTCTAGAATGCAAGGATTGTTTGTATATTCTCATTACAGATTGTAATCTGACGTTTTTACTAAAGATATTAAGCTTTTAAAGGTAATACAAAGTTTTGGTATGGGGTCATGAATTTGGTTCCAACGAACATATTGGAAGAATATGCGATCCTATAATATTCATTGATTGTTCGCGGTTGAAATCGAGTCTAAAGTTATAAAATTGTAAATAATAAACGCTTTATGTTGTATAGCTCCCTCTCAAGGTCAATATATTAATTAAGCTATAAAACAATGTTTCTTGACTAAAATCGACTGATTAGCTATTCCCGTTAGAAAATTATATATCACAACTACATATTCTGAGATTTTCATGGTCGCAGCTACCATTGTACTTGCGTATAGGCGCTATTTGAAATTCATCAAAATTTACCGGGAGCACCGGTAAATTTCTATATTAATTTTTTCTCGAAAGCAGAAGTGTTTTAGCGGCTAAATTCTCTAGTGCTATTAATACATCCACAGGGACATCCAAATATATCAAAATTGTTAAGAATCACTATCCACCCAATTTTCTAAATTTCCCAAAACTTTGTATTACCTTTAAGGTGAAATTCACACCATTGTCGGAGTTGCTGAATAAAACAAAAGTTTGTTGGACTTTAGCAAATTGTTTCCACTTTCCAGTGTTCATTTTTATGGATGTGCCTTGTGAATACAACAATTGGACAATTATTGTTAGACGAAACTCCTTTGTATAAAGATTTATGAAGGCAGCCACACTTGCATTTACTAATCACTAAAAACCAGTAATTCTAAACAAGTACACTCTGTTCTCCACATTTCAATATTTCACATTATTTTCTAGCAGTTAATAATTAACCTAGGTAATCTGAAAATGAATAATATAATAGGCTACATTTATCTCTTGGATCCGACTCGATCTATTGACCAAATACACGTACATATTATATACAGGAATGAAATATGAACTGCTGCTCCTAGCTGTCCGTTAATCTAATACAAAACATAATAATAAAAACGTTACTTATAAAGCGCTTACCACCAAAGTCTCTAAGCGCTATAACATACAAAATAGACTGATATACAATTACATCTTAAACAAAACTAAAAATGCAAATAAACCTACAAATTACAATACCTATGGAATACACATCAAAGTGAACAGAGTTAATTAATCATTGAATGCAATTTTAAATAAATGTGTCTTAAGACTAGTTTTGAATAGGTTAACGGTTTGACAGTTTTGACATTTAAAGGTAATCTGTTCCAAAGTTCTCTACTGTGCATGTCCAAAAAAGTCATTCAAAGTCATTGAAGTATTAGTAACTGGGAGTTGCTACGTAGTACGTAGTACGTAGCAACTACCAGTTACTACGTACTGCTGGACTTGTTAACTGTACCTCCGCTGAAGCTTTTAAATGTAAGCAAGAGGTATACTTAAAGTCTATCTTCATTAGAAGGGGATGAAGGATTTTTAGCTGCACGCTTGGCCAAGGCCAACATATGTTTAGATGGGGCTTGGCCCAAAGTCCAGCTTGTGAGTGTGGTGCAGAGGAGAAAAAGGCAAACCAAATCATCACAACCTGCCCTGTTTGAATAAAACACCTCCATACAAATTTGAAAGAAATCCGTCAAGAAATATATATGACCATTGACCCTATAAAGGACGGAACAATGAAGGCAGCATCACCTAAGAGTGTAGATTATACCAAGGAACACCTCCGTTCAAAATTTCAACAAAATCCCTTGAGAAATGTGGCTTATAGAGCGCACACAAACCATCCACAAAAATGTGGCCTTTTACCCTCTATAGCTCTCTTTAGAACTACAAGCTCAAGAAAGATTACCAACAGTCCTTTTCAGGACAACACACACTGAAGAGATGAAGATTACCAACAGTCCTTTTCAGATATACACACTCGCATGAAAGAATGATTACCAACAGGTACTCCTTTTCAGGACTATCCAAACCCTCACCCACTCACACTGTGCAACCATAAGCCTACTGTATATTAGAACTTTTGTATACAGAACAGTGAGTTTGAACACAAACAGCAGCCACAGCAGGAAAACAGAAGATTTGATAACAGCTGAGGCAAGAAACATATAAAAGGCTCATTCCACAACATTCGTGCATCAAAAGGCTTTTAAATTCATCCCACTATACCTAGCTCTCATTCCTGCTGAGTCCATACTGGATTTAGAGCCAGATCAATCAAGCACCCTCCCCCCCCCCCTCTCATTACTGTCCACTTTTCCTTCTTACTCTTTCTTACAGCGCATAGAGACATATTGTGATATGCGCTATATAAGTACAGTATATTATTATTACAGTTTGTATTGCAGAGGCTTCACCAGATGTTCATTTTTGCCTTTTATTCTTTTTCTTTCTTTTCACTAATTTGGATCATTTAAACTTTACAAGATATCTAGAAGGATTCAGCACAAGCTATATATTATTTGCACAAGTAGTATTTAGCAGTTATTAGCATTTACCTGTCGTCTTGGGAGATGAAATGATTTTGAGCCAGTGTATATTAATACTTCCATCATATTCTATAACATTCTGTAGGATTTTTTTCACTCAACCAGTATGTCAGCTTCAACCTTAGACTCATTTTTGTTTTGTCTTCCCAAGGTCATGGAAACCGCAGAGCTCCACAGGAAAGCTCTGTCACAGACATGTCGTGTATGCGGCTCGTATGTGAAAAACAAGAAAAGCCTGTCTTCCAAGGAGAAGTATGAGGAGCTGATTCTTAGCATCTATGGTATTGACTTCAAGCTAGACGACGAGGATGTTCATCCCCCTAGAATCTGCGCATCATGCAGGTATGAACATGACCATTAAACAAGGGTCTTGAGTTGTCATGAAGCACACATAAAGGATGATTTGTTTACACTCGCAATGATATTAAAAAGGAAAACATTATATTGCTTCAAGGCAACAATATTGTGCGAAGTTGATTTGTCTTTTAAATTAAATTTTCAATGTTGTAGCACACCAGTCGGTCGGTCCTGAGCAGATTAAATCCAGACATTGAGATGGTTGCCACCAGTGTCTTGATTTGTAATGTTCTGAACACTAGTACCACATCACAAACAATTTTTTTCAGTTTTGTATCATTCACTTAAATTTCATGATGAAAGATAAAGTTACAAGAAGAAAACATGCTGTATAACTTACAAGATGAATGAATATTTCTGAATATAAACTGACAGGGTTATATTTGTATTTGATGTCCAAATGTAACATTTCATCCCTATTTTCACAAAGTGACGGTAGTGAATGAAAATCGCATACAATTTGCGTGCGGATTTTCCTCACTACCGTCACTTCGTGAAAACAGGAACGATTTATTTTCTCACCAGTATCAAGCTAAAATTATATTTGTCTCATTTGTTTTTAGACTATGGATGACGAGAAGTGATAGTCGCAATGCTGAAGGACCAGCCTATCCAACAAGTGGCAAAACTCTTGCCAATTTCTCTGCCCACCCAGAGCTGGAGCCGTGTTCTATATGTGAGGCATATCAGGCAACTAAATCAACCAAACGGAAGGCTGTAGGAACAGATGGCCTTCCTCCCCCAAAGATACCATCAGCTGCAGTTTCTGGAACGGATGAACAGCAAGCTTCCTGCAGCTTCACAGCCCCTTCACCCCCAACTGCCAGAATTTATCAGCCAATCAAACCACAGACGAGAAGTGATAGTCGCAATGCAGAAGGACCAACCTACCATCTGTGTTCTGTATGTGCTGCAACTACGTTAACCAAAGAAAAGGCTGTAGGAACAGATAATCTTCCTCCCCCAAAGATACCATCAGCTGCAGTTTCTGGACTGGATGAACAGCAAGCTTTCTGTAGTTTCACAGCCCCTTTACCCCCAACTGCCACAGCCCCTTTACCCCCAACTGCCACAGCCCCTTTAACCCCAACTGCCACAGCCCCTTTACCCCCAACTGCCACAGCCCCTTTACCCCCAACTGCCACAGCCCCTTTAACCCCAACTGCCACAGCCCCTTTACCCCCAACTGCCACAGCCACTTTACCCCCCACTGCCACAGCCCTTTTAACCCCATCTGCCACAGCCCTTTTAACTCCATCTGCCACAGCCCTTTTAAACCCAACTGCCACAAGCTATTGGCCAATCGTGCCCAAGGACCAGGCTCCTTTGACACGCATTCAATTCTCCCCTGTCCTAAATGTACCATCAGCTGCAGTTTCTGGACCGAATGAACAGCAAGCTTTCTGTAGTTTCACAGCCCCTTTACCCCCAACTGCCACAGCCCCTTTAACCCCAACTGCCACAGCCCCTTTACCCCCAACTGCCACAGCCCCTTTACCCCCAACTGCCACAGCCCCTTTAACCCCAACTGCCACAGCCCCTTTACCCCCAACTGCCACAGCCCCTTTAACCCCAACTGCCACAGCCCCTTTAACCCCAACTGCCAAAGCCCCTTTACCCCCAACTGCCACAGCCCCTTTACCCCCAACTGCCACAGCCCTTTTAACCCCATCTGCCACAGCCCTTTTAACCCCAACTGCCACAAGCTATTGGCCAATCGTGCCCAAGGACCGGGCTCCTTTGACACACATTCTATTATCCTCTGTCCTAACTGTACCATCAGCTACAGTTTCTGGACCGAATGAACAGCAAGCTTTTTGTAGTTTCACAGCCCCTTTACCCCCAACTGCCACAGCCCCTTTAACCCCAACTGCCACAGCCCCTTTACCCCTAACTGCCACAGCCCCTTTACCCCCAACTGCCACAGCCCTTTTAACCCCAACTGCCACAGCCCCTTTAACCCCAACTGCCACAGCCCATTTACCCCCAACTGCTACAGCCCCTTTAACTCCAACTGCCACAGCCCCTTTACCCCCAACTGCCACAGCCCCTTTACCCCCAACTGCCACAGCCCCTTTAACCCCAACTGCCACAGCCCCTTTACCCCCAACTGCCACAGCCCCTTTAACCCCAACTGCCACAGCCCCTTTAACCCCAACTGCCACAGCCCCTTTAACCCCAACTGCCACAGCCCTTTTAACCCCAACTGCCACAAGGTATCGGTTAATCTTGCCCAAGGGCCGGGCTCCTTTCACACACGCTCTATTCTCCCCTGTCCTAACTGTACCATCAGCTGCAGTTTCTGGACCGGATGAACAGCAAGCTTCCTGCAGCTTCACAGCCCCTTTACCCCCAACTGCCACAGCCCCTTTACCCCCAACTGCCACAGCCCCTTTAACCCCAACTGCCACAGCCCCTTTAACCCCAACTGCCACAGCCCCTTTAACCCCAACTGCCACAGCCCCTTTAACCCCAACTGCCACAGCCCCTTTAACCCCAACTGCCACAGCCCCTTTACCCCCAACTGCCACAGCCCCTTTAACCCCAACTGCCACAGCCCCTTTAACCCCAACTGCCACAGCCCCTTTAACCCCAACTGCCACAGCCCTTTTAACCCCAACTGCCACAGCCCCTTTAACCCCAACTGCCACAGCCCCTTTAACCTCAACTGCCACAGCCCCTCTAACCCCAACTGCCACAAGGTATCGGCCAATCGTGACCAAGGACCGGGCTCCTTTCACACGTGCTTCACACGTGCTTCACAACTGGCCTTGGGGGCAGAATAAAGAAAAGAGCCACCCCGGAAAAAAATTAGAAAAATGATTACAAAGAAAAATAAGTAAATAATAAATTTAGCCCCCCCCCCCAAGGCCAGTTGCCCTTTTACCCCAAATTTGGCGACTATTGAGCACCCCCCCCCCCCATCCCATCCCAACCTGCCCCTATCATGTGCGCATATCGGAAGAAAAAATTAATAAACATTTCAAAGGTAATTTCAGAGGTGGTTTGATTTTTTCTTTTCTTTTTTTAGTTCACCATAGTTTTTATTCGGTTATTTCAGTTCGCTAGTATCTCGCATCAAGCAAAGAGGAGATCCCCTACTTCGCTGCTATTTTTGGCTTAAAATTGCTTTTTATGACGTCAAATGATTAAAAATCATCAAGTTTTGGTATGTTTATATTTGCATATATTAGCATAATTAATATTATTGATATTAAATCCATAATAAACTGAGATTTTCAGCTGGGGCACTAAAGTCCGGGTTTGCCGAGGTTTTTTACGGGAGATTTTTCTTTTGCCTTCTTTTGAAGCTTGTTGTAGCAAAATCATACCAAAGTCATCAAGGGATTCCATGTTTGCGATCGGGAGGTTGTGCATAGAAAAGCTCATGTGAAAATTGTTGCGAGAAGCTCAACGTTACGTACGTGCGGCGTGTAGCACATGCACGGAATTCGCTGAATCAAAGATATACCAGCTGGTATGGTCAGCTGTTTGGTTGAATGCAAGTATCAAATTCACTGCAAAATTAGTTTTTTAAGTTTTGAAACTGTTAGCATCATAGCTAACTTTCTCTAATTTTAATTTCAGGGTGGACTTCACATACAATTGCTTTTTATATAGTGCAAAATGCATTAAAATATACTGAAATAAGCCAAATTTGTTAGAATAATAATGTCACATTTTTCAAAAGAGTCGAGGGTAGCTCACAAGTAATGTTGTTAGGCACACTCGTAGCTGTAGGAGAGTGAATTGCCCAGTTCGCCCAAATTTGTAAATGTGTTTATTTGTTCATATCATCACATGTTTATCATTGTTCATATTATCACATGTTTATTATTGTTCATATTATCACGTTTGTCTTTGTTCATATTATCATATTATGTTTATCATTGTTCAAATTATCATGTTTCCCATTATACTATTGTTATATTGATACTATGTTGTAAATATGTTTGTACTTTCATACCCCGAGAGGGGTTTGATAGAGTCAATACACTGATTTATACAATCTTACTGCTCAATGAGCTACAACAAACTAATGCTAATGACAAACAAAATAAGAAAAGAAATAGAAATAAACAAAGTTATTGAAGAGGTGTGACTCAAAGTCTTAAAAGAGTCAGTTGAAGAGGATCGTTGAAGTTTTGGGCTGTAATGAGAGAAACTATACTTGCCAATTTCTGAGTTGACACGTGGCAATCGGACGACTATTGGATCATTTGAACGTGTCCAATTTCCTTTAACTTCACACACAATCAAACATTAACTTTTAAAATGAAAAACCAAGCAAATATGTGACCCATCTTTGTTTTTCGATCAGTTTTAATGCTGCTCTGCTCCACATTTTTATCTTCTTTTCAATGAAGCTATTGAACAAACAATGAATGTAAATATAAAAATAATGTAACATGTGTTTCATACAGGAATATATACAAGTGCATGGAATCAACTAGAAAAGATGGCATTTATATACTACAAACTTTAAAGGTACTATGTCCCATTTGCAGGCCCAAAAAATGAAAAAGTTAAATTCCAACTGCATTTGAAAGATAATACTTATTTAGAACTTCCCTAAAAAAAGTGGGGCTTGAAAATGTCTTCAAGTGGGAAAATAACGACTATTAGTTGTCAAATCGACTTTAGGGCTATAGAGCCCAAAAGTAATAGTCTAGATTTTCAGACAATTGTACCGAATGGTCATACGTTTTATGCTGCGCAAAGATTCAATCAGTTTAATCTTGGCCATCACAAGAAGTGGGTTATTGATGTAGACAAATGCTCATGTACCCTTTACAACTCTTTTCATGTATCTTATTACCAAAGAAGAAAAAAAGCCAGTCAGTCACTCAATAGTATCTGACAGTGAAGTCTAGCAAATTAAAAACGGGTTTCCTTGCATAATTTGAATATGAGGACACTGCTAACGTTTAAATTTCACAGATAGGACATACATGACATATTCATAATTCCTGTAAAGTTCTACAGCATTTGAGGTTAGCTGCAAAAGGGACATAGTACCTTTAAAAAAGCAATAATACAAGAAAATGCATTTAATGCATTGGTGCCAATTTTCGTTTCACAACAAGAAAATTC
Organism: Strongylocentrotus droebachiensis; assembly: GCA_035222895.1. Taxonomy (NCBI): domain Eukaryota; kingdom Metazoa; phylum Echinodermata; class Echinoidea; order Camarodonta; family Strongylocentrotidae; genus Strongylocentrotus; species Strongylocentrotus droebachiensis. The sequence goes on from JAVYIG010008520.1 coordinate 46,312, forward strand.
GATGTGGAAATTTAACTGTTATAGCCGTATTTTAAATAAAAATCCATATTATTTTTCGATGTAAGCATCAGCCATGTTTTTACTAAGCATTTGTTATCAAGTAATTTCTAAAATATAAACCTATTTCTATCAATATTCTTCAAATTTCCTCTACAAATATTTTTGCCTTAAAAATATTGAGCAAATAATCTTTGAATAGAAATGGATATATACACATTTGTTATCATTTCCAAGTCCTGCATATACAAATACTGTACATGAAATCTATAAATATGATCATTTAAGTATTAATATTGTATGTGTGACAAGTGATCTAGCAGTTTCCGTTAAGATTTTGTGACTTTCTTTCTAAACATCCACATGTTCGTTGATCAACCACACGCTTTAGAATTCAATGCACGCTCATCTTGAAGATGTTACATAATACTGAATAAATAATTATTTTATTTTGCGCAAGTCAATTAAAATTCAACCTTTGAATGGTCAATGTTGTATTTACAACATTAAGTAAAAACTGCCAATGTTGTATACCAATAATTTCAAACACATTCTGTACTCCATATTTCACATTGTTTTGTAGCAGTACATTTTACCGAGGTAATATCAAAATGAATAATATAATTCTTGTATCTCTCGGATATGACTTATTTATCTATTAACCAAATAGTATATTAAGGTTTAAAATATGAACTGCTGTTCCCTGTCTGTTAATCTGTACTGTACATATCCAGATGAAGTCATTGCTACTATTTAATATTTATAAGTCTTTCTTACATAGTCCAAATATTTGGGATTTAAAAGTCAAAAGCCATTCAAAGAAGACACAGCGTCATTGAAGTATTAGTAACCAGTAGTTAAGAAATCATGGTTCAAAGAAACTTCAAATAGACTTCATTCATTCCCTGTAGGTTCTGGGCCAGTATTCAATTCAATATTTGTGTCAGAAATACAAGTATTTTACTAAGTTTTTTGGCCTAGATAAAAATACTTACCAGTACCAATTTTAGTACCGGTACTCAGTTGAAGCGTTTGGCTTAGTATTTTACCCTAAATTTAAGACTTGAGCCAATTATTTTGGAGGCCTTAATTGGCAAGCTAATGGTTTATATATGTATATGCAGTCATTAAACCATTATATTAGATCGCACTTAATGCACAGTAAGTATTTTTGCATTGAAGTCAGCTTGCTCAAGTAAAATGCTCAGATGTAATCTGAAGACAAATTAAAATATATTACTTAGCCATGCAAAATATTAAGTTAAATACTGACTTAAAGGGAAAGTCCACCCCAGGATTTTTTTTAGCTGACGATATAGACCTAATAATACCATGAAGAATGATACAAGTCTCATTAAAATCCATGATCACATAACGAAGATATATCGACTTTTTTATCGAAAATCAGCCGCCCCCCAAATGCAAATGCGTTACATGGGCAAAAAACGATCGCCAAAAAATAACCGATAGTATCGAAATTGTGACGTATGTTGCGAGCTGCCTTCTTATTTCGCAGACATTCACTTTCGCTCGCGGTACACTGTTATCGCACTGACACGACGAATCATGAATGAAAGTGAAAGCGAAAGTGAATGTCTCCGAAATAAGAAGGCAGCTCGCAACATACGTCACAATCGTTTCATGCCCATGTAACGCATTTGCATTTGGGGGGCGGCTGATTTTCGATAAAAAAGTCGATATATCTTCGTTATGTGATCATGGATTTTAATGAGACTTGTATCATTCTTCATGGTATTATTAGGTCTATATCGTCAGCTAAAGAAAATCCTGGGGTGGACTATCCCTTTAATCACATAATGAATTTAATACGGCCCATGCTCTTTAGTTTTTTATACTACTGGTAGTTAAATTACATTGTGATTAAGGTCTTACTTTAAATAGTATAATTAAGTATGTCTGTGGTAAATACTTGATAATAGTTCTGTCTGATATTTCTCTTATTTACATTTCAACTTGAGTGTCACCCAGCACATACGTCACTAAACTTGGTCATGAAAAAATACAATTAAATTCTCAGCACCATTATTAATTCGTAATTCATAAAAGTTTATGGACTGATAGTAATAACTATTTGTTACTTCATTGTTTTTTAATACTATTTTATAAACAGACAATTCTGCCTTTGTCTTACAATTACCTAGTACAATTAAAATGTAATTGTTTTACAAAGGAAAACCAGTTCCTTTCGGTAATATATAGATACAAGTACATGTACCTTTAAGCTATGGTCTAGACGTACAAACTTCAAAAGAGTTGTCAAGTTAGTAGAAAAAGATACAAGCAGTAATACATGAAGAATCTCATATGTTTACAGTGAAATGCCATATTTGCATTCGAAGGAAGAAAAAAAAAAGAATAGATGAACAGAGAAGCATGAACATATACAAATTGAGTGAGATACAGACAGACAAGGGGGGGGGGGGCAATGAACCATAAAAATATACAATAGAAATTGCAAAATAATGCATTAAAATGAAATTAAAATAGCATGAACCAGCATGACTTTAGAGCAACTTAATACAAAATATGTAAATCATGACATTATATTGTATATATATATATAAACACCTTTTCATACATTGAAACAATGTCTTACCAATAACATCACCTCACAATAATGACCCACTGCCTCCAAAAAAAATGATTTCAGTCATCAACCACAAAAAAAGGGTTTGTTAGCAGACGGAACTTACGGGCATGTTTAGATTAAAGTGGTTTTTGTCAGTTATGAGTGATAGGTCAAAAACGTTTGCTTCCCATTGCAAAATGTTCTCACAGGTAATTTATGGTTTGTAAACCCTACAAATGACCTTGTAAACTATTTTTGAAATAAAAAACACAGAAATTGTGTAAAAAAAATTTTTCTTTAATTCCACTTAGCATTTGCAAAAAAAATTATGTTTAATAAATTTCCCATTCTTTAAAAATGCAAGTTATTGATCAGACAGTGTTGAATGCTTCCTTTAAAAGATACAAAATGGACTTTCATTTTCATATTGTGATTTCATTCAATTGACACAATTTTCCCCATTGAATACCTTCCTTGATATGATACACAAAGCAGTTTAGTTGATGAAAGAGTGGAATGAACATTTAAGTAAACAGCTCTTTGAATCAGATTATTTGAATACAAAAAAAGGCAGCATGTAGCACAGCATCACGATGTTTGCTTTCAAACTAAGCATGGTCGACAGCTCTGAGATTATACAAATACAGGAGACATTCTACAAAAACAATGTAAAGAACCAACAGCAGGGACATACAATATGACAGGGTATTTTAAATCAACGCGAACCTCAATTCATGCGAACTTCATGGCTGATAAACAAACGCGCACAGCAAGTATTGACAACTGCAAGTAAGTAATAAATGCATTAAAACTTTTGTATGCAGTACAATGAGTTTGAACACACAAAGTAGCCACAGCAAGAAAACAGAAGGTGTGATATCAGCTGAGGCAAGAAACCATATTATTGACTCAATCCACGACATTTGGACAACAATAGGCTTCAAAATTCATCCCACTATACCCTCTCATCCCAGCTGAATCCATGCACACTGGATTCTATTAGAGCCAGGTCAATAAACCACTCCCCCTCTCATTACTATCTGTCTTGCAGAGGCTTCATCAGATGTTCAGTTTTGCCTTTTATTTCTTTCTTTTCACTTTGGATAATGTAAGCTTCACGAGACATCTCATAGGATTCAGCACAAGCTATGCTCAATATGCAGGAAGTATCGCAGCTGCCGAATTATAAAACACAGATGCTTCCTCCGAGTATCTGTCCGTCTGTCTTGAGAAGTTGAGAGATGACATGATTGTGTGCCAGTGTATAATCAATTCAATCATATTCTATAACAGCTACATATACATATTAAGGCTGCGACGGGTAGTCGAATGCTCGAGTATTGATACGGTTGACAACTACTCGGGTACAATTTCTCGTACCCGAATATTCGGCCGCAAAAAAAAAAAAATGTCCAGGCCCACGCTTACCCGTGCCAGGGAGAGCGGCGTCCGCTGGCATGGTACCGTCGGTAAAAATGTTTCCCAACTCAAGCACTGTCAAACTCACCTTTCAGAAACTAGGACCAAATGTCCAGATTTCTGTTTGGACTTGGAGGAAAATGGATTATTCTGCCATCTTTGGTTTTTAAAACAGCATTGTTTACTGTTATTATTCTTATTAAATCTGCGCCTTCAACTGCAACTCAAAGTAAAATTGCATGCGTTTTCAGCGAGGGATCTGAGAAACTGCCGAGTGGTATGGTAGTGGCAAAAAAATCAAAAAAATCCCAAAATCCAAAAATTAAAAAAAAAATCAAAAAAAATCAACAAAAAAAAATCAAAAAAATTATAAAAAACATGGCGTCCGAATATTCGAGTAATCGCCTGTGAGCCTGGGAGTGTACTCGGGTACCTCATTACACTGTTGTGCACAGCCCTAATACATATATGCATTGATTGATAGAGATACAAACACACAGTTGGAATCATCCTTTCCCAGCATTCACCTCGAACGATATGCAACTCTTGTTCTGTAGTCAATACTAAACGCGAGGCTCGATAGCTCTGTTGGTAGAGCAGTGGTCTCATAATCCGGTGACCCAGGTTTTGAAACCAAGTCGACGCGCTAGTAGTGCCCTTTGATAAGACATTATCCTCATCACCTGGTCCCTCCGAGTGGACCTAAAGCCGTCAGTCCTATGGTTGCTTACCAACAGGCATTTATGCTTTCTTAGCATTCATAAACTAAACTAAACTAAACTCTGTAGCTTCTTCAAGAATCCATACTCCTCCTGTCCATCCTGGTATGCTGCATATATCAACTCTGTCAACTTTTATTATGTCAATGGTCCATCCTTCAGGATGAATTTTTGCTTCAGTATAACCCAGCCGGTGAGTTCTGCACTGCTTTTCGTTTCCTCTCTTCTGTGCTCATCTTCTCTGGCTTCTTTGACTTCTTCTTCCCGGTACTGCCCTTCCCTCCATCCGTGGATGTGATGGATTCCTTAGCCTTGCTGTTCTTAGACGCATTGCTTCCCTTCAATCCCTGTGAGTCTTTATGTGTCTTCCTTGGAGGCTGCTGCCTCTCCAGCGAAGAATCTGAGGTTATCGACCCGTTGACAGGGGACTGGGACTGATGCGACGAGGTGGGCGACAGCTCTGATGATCCCTTGGGGCTCTTGGTATCCTTGCGTCGGATGTCTTGAGGATGAAGGAAGTCTTTGTCCAGCGGAGAAACGAGCTCTAGCTTGATCCGATGAGGAGAGGCTAAGATACTCTTGACCACCTCTTCGTGTTTGGCCCACTTTACGTCATTATCATTGACTCCGATGATGAAATCACCTTCTTTCACTCCACTTGCCTGAGGAAGAGATTTATACAAAATTCCACAATTACATTACATCTTTTCAAAATTCACTAATTACAAATTATATTTTCTTTCATGTGAAATCATTATACCCAAAATCTGATCAGAAATACCATTTTAATGAATTCCTTTACCAGTAATTCATAACTGCAACAAATAAAGATGCACATCAACCTGTTTACAATAAATTTGATTGGGTAAGGCTAATCTTTCATTCCTTGCAAAATGTACCCCAAATTCATCTACAAAACTACAGAACACTGAAAAAATGAGAATTACTTTTATTTTGCAATAAGTAATTTTGTTAACACCAAGAGTTCATTTATCATGCAATATGTCAAACTCTTTGGTAACTGATCTACATGTTTTGTCTCAACATACACTAAAGATATATAAATCCAAACTTACTGCTGCAGCGTATCCCTGGTCAACTTGAGCCACAATGACCGGTGAGTCTCCCCTGACTGTGAAACCATAGCCTCCCATCCCTCTCACAATCTCCACTATCCTAGGAGCTGTCCATTGGTTACGACTGTTGAAAATGGCAAGAGGACCCTACACAAAAAGAAAAAAACAAATGCAAGATATTGTTAAAGCCTGTCTGTACTAGTTTGGCCAGGAGGGATTAGACCAACCAACGTGGTCACTGACAGGTGGTTATCTCATCAACTCAGCTCTCAATTAACAAAAGAAAAAGGGGATCATGGGGGACCAACGGGCACCGCTTAGGAATTGTTTTCTATATAAAGGGAGCAAGCAAGTAGCTACAAGTAGTGCAGTGGAGCTTTAAATGAAATCTTACATCTCTGATTATGCACAGTTAAACAATTCTTGTTAATGATCTAAATCATTCTGGATTGAATGGAGTATTTCTGATGATTAAGAAGCTTCAGAAGCCCCCCCTCGACATTTTTCGCGATAATTTTTTAACGCAAGAAAATCTTTCGCTGAAATGTTGTGACTTTTTTCTTTCGAGTCTTGCGCAACTTTTGAAAGAAATTTTTCGAAAATCGGACCTACCATTACGAAGTCACGTGTCCTTTTGTCTTTGCATGTCAGCCCGAAAATCGCTCATTTTTGTGATTTGTGTACAAAACATATGGAAATCTCATTTTTCAAATAAAGAGATAAAACTTGTTTTGTTTATAGTTTAGGTGTTTATTTTTTGGGTCAAAATAGTTGAATTATAGTTGGAAATGAAATAAAACAACAAAAACAATAAAATACATAAGTTAAAAAAACAAAGAAATACATAAGAAATAATCAAAACAATAGATAACATAAGGAATAACCCTAGTTTTTCAATTTTTTGTGTTGTATTATTATTCCAAATGGTCTAACAAATATATGTAGTGAGAAAGAATGCTTAAATATGAATAATGTCCGATTTATGGGCAAAAATGTGAATTTTATGACCTTATTTGCATAAATTACCATAAATATGCAAATGAATGAAATTTTCAAAAAATTGAAATTACCATAGTATTCTATACACTTCACTTGACATGTATGCAAAAAATAGCCCGGGCTAAATAGGGTTAAGAAGTTCAAAGAATGAAAGAATTCTATCAAGCTAACAAACAGAAAAGTAGAGAGAATTCTTACTAGATTATGGAAGATATCTTTGACTTGGACTCTGGTGAAGTCTGGAACATGAGGCTTGGCAATCTGTGTGGTTTTACCTGAAAATAAGAGAGATAGAAGCCATGATTATTCAGGTCTCACATTGATAGATAATGCATGTGATTAGAAAGCAAGAAGTTGTAGTTGTATGCACCAAATGACCAGTTTTCTTTTCGGATTCTGACATAAAAAGCTATAGGGATGCTGCAATAATTGCAAATGACTTCCTTAGTGAAAATGATATGATTTCCATTACATAACAGTTTGATATCAAACTGCTTCTTTGTCTTACAACAATAAGGAATATAAGAATGGGGACAAGTTAAGAAAATGTATCGATTATTATTAATCAAAATAATTTCATTAAATTAAAAATCTAACAAATTGGAAGTTCAATGAATTTATAACATTATACATGTACTTCTCTAATTTGTGTACAGAATTATCTCAGAGAAAATGGGACATTCATTCTTGTGCTTTTAAAGGAGTTTGTCTTCAAAGAGAAAATTAATACTCACTGAGGATGACAGGTGCATCTGGGAGTTCAAAGAAGTCATCCTCATTGTCAAGGGACTGATACCTGTGCATGGATTTACTGTGGAACTTCTTAAGAACCTCCTTCAATGTGTCAATCTTACGAAGCTGTTTTGAGAGGTCGTGAACCCTGAGGGCCTCCTCATGAAGCATCAGAGCCTGTCGAATGTGCGCCTTGCCTGCGGTGGTTAAGAGACAACACACTCATGTTACTCATCAATGAAACTTAAAGGGATCTGGTAACTTTGTCTCAGATTCTGAAACAAAATCCTGGATTTAGTTCATACTGCAATGATAATTATAAACCTTTAGGTCAGTCAGGGACGCCATGACTTTTACAAGCCGATCGCCTGTCTGATTATCAAGATATTTATGATTGGAAATTGAAAACAAATTTTGCTTTTTCCTTACGTTTTTCATAACGAGTATGGTAAAACCGGTCACTCAAAGATTTTTACTTTTTGAGGCACTTCTTGATCACTTTTTTAAGGGCTTCAATATTACACCATATCACAGACACTGATAAGACGTAGGCCATGCATCTCAGATTTAACATTGTTAAATGATGCCTTTAACCCAATTACTACTGAAGTATTATATTCCCATAGGCCGTAAAACAGGTGCTACCCTGTTTCTGGGGGCAATGGGTTAGGGGGATCGAATCAATATTTTAACTAACATTTAAACTCCTCTGCAGGACGGTACAGCACGTGAATATTTCATGAGGGTGTCTAGTTTTGGTCTCAATCTTAATCTAGGTGGAATATTTGGTTCCAACCACTTGTGCAAAGTAGCAAGGGAGGGAGACAAATATTGATCACATGAAACCAATCTTGTGTCATGTTCAGCATGGCCCAGGGCTTTCTTTTTGTCTACACTTTACAAGTTTTCATTTGTTGAGAGAGAAAAGAATGTTAACTTGTATCCTTAAACATAGATGTAATATACAATGTACTGTAATCCTTTGAAAGTTGGAAGAGGGATGGGAAGACAAAGATTGCTTCCAAACTATGTGATATACAGTAGCTACCAGTGGTGACAGGCAGGACAAAACAATTGGTGATATCACAATTTGATTACACCTATTGTACAACACGATAACTGCAACTTTCCAAAAATGAACTCTAGGCAACTTCAACGCCCTATTGCATTCCCCAAAGAAATCATGTTCAGATTACATAATACATCATTGTAATGGTCGCTCATTTATAATTCAAAAGGTGACGTCCAAGGTCACTGCAAATGCCTTTTGTTTTTGCGATCGTGTTCTACATCTATTTCACAGCTTATGAAAGATCTTTGCCTCTTGACCTGTTCTTAGGATACATTGAATGCCGCCCTCTCTGGTAAAGGTAATCACTCACCTAATCTCATCCTTTCTTCCCAGTTCTGAGGAGGCTGAAGGTCGGATTTCTCTGAGTTGTACATGGAGGGGAAGAGCCTCAGTAACGTCTCTGAGTCGTAATCTTTCTCTGTAATATGAAAATGAATCAAATAAAGATTCAGTCATTCAAGGGACTCTTTATGTTGCTACAACAGAAGAGTTACTGCAAAGCTCATGATCTTTGAGAGGTAAATGGATGACTTAACAATCTCTTTTCTTCTCTCCTGGAGCAGACAGATTGACATATAATGGTTTCCCTTCTTGATTCACACGCAGGAGGGTGTCAAACCCTAGCTGGCAACCTTAACCAAGATATCACTTAACAAGTTCAACAGGGTGGTTAAAATCATTAGGAATTTGTTTGAATATGATACATCCAAAAACAGAAACTGGGACACATAATAGTTGTTGTGGCACAATAGCCAAAACAGCATCTTCTGGTGATCATTAAAAACTGACAGCTAATGTCAGTTTGAGATCTGACAATCTGAAAAGGCTGTCTTCACCATAAACATCAAAACAGTCACAGATAAATACCTTTATGATGCTTCAAAGAACAAACTCCACTTAACACTATGATGTGTTTATATATAAAATTTTCATTGGTATAAAATGTCCTTTTTTCATCACTTTTAAGACTTTCTAGAGAGAACCAATGTTTCTTTTGGAGAACCATGACAATATCTTCCCAGAGCCAGGGGTGATAGTGAGCACTAACAAAAAAAAAAGGATTTTTTTTTCCCCACTTAACCACCTCCCCCCCTCCCCCTTGAGTAAAAAAAAAAAAAAAGAGTATTTGGGGGGGGGGAGCATCTAACAACACCCCCCCCCCCCCCCCCTTTGAGTAAGAAAATTGTGAATAATAAAAAAAATCAGGAAATTATCAGGCCTGCAGAGCTCATTTGGTTGCCATACCTTGATTCATACTAGGACCGACGATAGCAATGGCAGCGTAGTGGTGTGCCCTTGCTTTGAAGTGTTGTGATTTGACTAGAACCATTGAGATCCATGAGTAAGGGATGTAGTCTTTGACGGTCTCCTGCATCATCATCTTGTGAACCTTGGTATACATGTCAGACACCTGCAAGAGAAGATGATCAAATAAGGATTTCATGATTATTCTGGCAAAAGGACCTGCATTTTTTGACATATTTTGTTTTTATTGCAATTATTACATGGTTACAACAGCTATTTCATCAAAATTATATTTGCAGGCACTGATTTATGAAGTAATGTTCATCATTGGAATTGTAAATTTAATCCTTTAGTCTTGCTGGTATCAAAATCATTTGCAAGTGATCCCTTTGCGACTTCAATAGCATCAAGACTCTGGAATACTCATAATCATAAAAGTCTATTGTAAAAATGGGATATGAGAGGATTTTATAAAACTTTGAAATTAACACTACAAATGGTTTGATTCAATAATAGGTGAATGAAAGATATAGAATCTATAGAATACATACTTATAGTGGTAAATTATAGTTTCATTACTTCAGCTGACATTACAATGTCACTGTATAAGTAATAAAGCTATAACATGCTGGTGGTATGCTAGATACATCAGCCTTCCACAAGGAAAGATAGAAGCATGAATGATATACTTACAACTGAAGCTTCTTTGGCGACCCTAACACAGCTCTCTACCGTCTCCTCTACTCCATCTAACACCAGCTTCTCAAAGATGCATTCTTGAACCTGGGCCTACAGGATCAAATATATATCATTCAAGTTAGGTTTTCACTAGCACTAGTTGCTGACATTAGAATAGAACTATTGAAATCATAAATCAGCACAACTACCATTCACTTGTCCTCCTATCAGCATCCATCCATCCTATATAATACAACATAATGAGACAGTAAACCTGAGATAACTCAGGATAAGACCCATTAGAAATGCACATCTTTATTAAGCAAAATATTTTCCTTAGAAAAAAAATCATAAATATATTGAAATTTTTATGATTACTTTACAAAAATTACATTAAAACTAAAATTAAAACAACACATTCATCCAATATGAATTTCAATGTTCATGAACTTGTTTGTTACATCTAACTCAGTATCTTTCAATAATATTCAGCCATGATTAACTACATCTAATTTTGCCTGAAATACATCTAGGCTCCTACGATTAGTTCAACTTACCAGCATGAGTCCACCAAGCATAGCTAAGACGGGTCCGCTCATGTCCATACTTGGAGCATGGCTGAAATTCTCTCCTAGATACTTGAATGCCCCTGCTGCACTCTCAAAGCATTCTATGGCCTTGCTTACTCCATCTCCCATTGTTCTGTCCTGTGTAGTATGATGAGAGACAAGAGAAAGGGAGGGGTTACTACTATTCGCTATGGTTCATCAAACTGAGGATGCATTAGAAATAAAATCAGTCAATACATATACTGTCAAACCTGTTTTAGTTACCACCTGTCTATATTTATTCAGTTTTATTTAAAAAACAGGGTAGTCTTTTCAGTGCCAGAGGCCTGCTTTACAAAAGAGCCCTGTATAAAGACCACATTTTTCATTTCCCTTGAATGCAGTTTCTCATTGAAACCTGTACTAAAGGAACCTTTACATAAAGACCACCTGTCTATAGAGTCCACTTTTCAAATTTCCCTTGAGCGGTCTTTATATGGAGGTTTCACTGTATATTGTTTTTTTTACTGTTGCACTCATCTTGTGACATAGGAAAAAAGCCAATTTCATGCTTGCAGTTTTGACTCGTGGTGATCATCAGAGCTCTATAAACGTTTATAAGTACCGTAATAATGACATCAATTTACTTAATTAGTTGGTTATTGCCATTTTATTCTGTGAAACGTCAAAAAAGGCAGACCAAAAAGTTGGATGATGGATCTTGATGCAATTGCCAATTACTCCAGTCAGAGCAAACCTCATAGAGAATTGCACATGTACCTTTCTCATATACATGTGTATAATTTATGATGGGCCGACTGTTAGACAGAATCCCACACTTAAAAAAACACCACAAACACTGAATAATTCAAAAGAGCTTGGCTAGTAGATTTGAGGGTTGATACAAAAGAGCCATCTTTCAAATGCTTGCTGTAAACCTAGCACTTTGAGGACTACTTTTGTGTGGAATTATTCATGAACCTTTCATCTACATGGTGTCAGGGACAGGGTAGTGATCCATAAAAGTCACCTTTTTATTTCATGAATAGCTGCTGAAGATATTATCATCTCTGTGAAGGATTTCATGATTCTATAAATATTTGCAAGGACATTTGGTTTACAATTTTGTTATTAAGTATTGCCATGGACCTATTACGGATGGACTTCATCGTTTTCTTAACGAATTCATTGTGATTGTCTCCGTCAATGTCGTCTCAATATTACATTCCGTACATTTTTCTTCCCTTTGGTCTCATCATGGTCGCCGGCAAAAAGCCGGGACAGAATCAAGATAGTGATTTTACACATGTTAATCTACATGCGCAGAAGATAATTACTCGCCTAAATCATGGAAAATTGATGTGCAGTTCTGGCTTATAATCGGAAATTGTTGTTCCGTGTACTGTACATGTATTTCTTTTCGAAAAGCATGTTGATATTACCAGATAGAGGTTATTTTTGGATTTTTGGGTTGTGATTTAAAATCCTGTTTCCCCCTATTTCCTCATAATATTCCAGAGTTACACCGCACAGGAATGATACAGATCATGGCCTTCTAATTGTTTTATAAGGTCATAGGTGTGTGCGAAAGTTTGCGAATCAGTAATAATACATTTCATATCACCAAAATCGTCTGCTTTTCAACTTTGCTGCTCCCCATTAAGGATGCTTTTATTTAAGACACACTCTTACAGAGCACACCATCCAAACAAAACCCAAGAGAGCTGCTCCTTTTTCAATGACCGAAAATGCTTACGCAGTCGTTATTGTTAAAACAGCTGAATGTTCTCATTAAGATGCACATAATCAGAAGGCGGCGACTATGATTGGATCAAAGAAAGAATAACGTTGAATGTCCATCCGTATTAAGTCCATGGTATTACTGAGCCAAATGGATGTATTCATTTTACTGGTATATGTATCTAAAAATAAACAATCAAAGTATTTTAAGTTTTGACATTGATTGTCTACATATACATGCTCACACTTACATCACATTACATATATTCAGTGCATCCATTGGCAACTTTCTGTCTCCTGAACAATATTCAAAGACTTTATCATGTCAAATTCAAAAATATAAGAAAACTTGGCAATGAACCAAAGTGGCAGGTGCAAATATATACAGTGCAGTTTTACTGCATGCTAATTCATATCCTGGATACCGGTAGTTTTTTTTACAAAGACAAACAATTGGTTGATTCTATCACACAAGTAGTTTGTCATCAACCCATATTCTAAAGAATGCACAAATGGGTCATTTTCTACATTCCTAAGGGATTGGTGTTATGGAATCAACAATGCTATATTAATATGTCATGGACTATCGCCCAATAACATTGAAATGGCGTCAATAGCCAGGAAGCCAAGAATGTCAACAATTGTGTAATACTTTTTCACAATGCCGGAATTTGAGATTTATATTGATTACTGGTGACTAATATAATAAAAATGTGCTTAAAGGTAACACCAGGGAGTGCATTGCAAGCTAGATGAATTAATGGTCTTAAATGGCAGTAGTTAACTTTCCTAGGCTATCTGTATGGAATTTCAAAAGTATCTCCACCTTACAGAAGGTGAGAAAGGTAATTATTGCATGAAACATTTTGATCAGAATTAGCCTTATCTAATGTTTAAAAAAACAAATTAATATCATAAGTGGGGCTACAGCAGTCAGCAGTGCATATGTCAAGGCACACATGATTAGAAGATGAATAAAATCAACCCCAATCACCAAAAAATGATTTTCACTACTTTTTGTAAATTTGTTGTTCAAAAGACAAATGTCTGATGTTCTATCCAAGTACTCTGATTTCATGATCCCATTTTGTGCTTTAACCATTTGATGGTAGAGCTTTACATCTGTACTACAGTCGGGAGAAGTCTCCATGTAACATTGCGGCCCCATTATCACCACATACACTGCACATGTATTGATAATGTCACCAGCCACATAGCACGCATATTCTAGAATGCCAATGTAAACTAATCTTGCCGAGGGCTCCCTAAAATGGCAACTCCCTTCGTCAAAACACCTGCGGGTGGCACTCCAGCTCTGCATGCATTGAGTGTCACCTCAGGAATCAAACACTCCATCACGATTAAACATCACTTAAAAGATGTATACAGACAGGCAGCATGGTTATATCTGCATGGTTATGGTCTGTATTTATCTTTCACTGGACTTGCTGGTTGCTGATGCCTGAATTTCAAGGAATTATCAAAATCCTGAAAGTTCTTGAATGGTTTTAAATGCTTAAAAGTGTTAAAAGACAGAAGAGTAGAATGATGACCAGTGATGAAAGAGGAACAGATAAGAGAGGAAAATAGACAGGCAGTGAGAGAAAGTGAGAGAAAGGAAAGAAAGAGAAAAAGAGAGAAAAAGAGAGAGAAAGAGAGAGAAAGAGAGAGAGATTTGAAGAAAAAAAGGGAGACAAAGATATAAGGGAGGTAAAAAAGGAAGGTTAAGAGGGAGGGGGGAAGAAAAAAATAGAAAGTATTGATGGAGACCATATACGAATGAGTAAAGTGAATTGAATGATAGCTAGAGGAAAAGGGATAGGGAGAGTGAGATGGACAAAAGGAGACAGATAACTAAGGAAATACAGGGGAGTGACCCATTGACCATCACATATGAAAACAAAAAATTATTTCAAGGTGTGCTAGATGTAAAAGAATCTCTCACATGGTGCATCCGCAAACCTACTGTATAATAATATTTAAGTTTGATATATATCTCTAACATTTCTCACAAACCACAAATTCCTGACAAAACTTAAACCTGGCTCAGAGCCCACCTCACAAACCTAGATACCACAAAGTAGGATATGAGGACACCCAAATTGCATTACTTTCATTATCCTCTTTTATATGTATGTAAACCAAATTCAGATCAATCTGGCAGCGTCTTGTGAGTAAATCTACCATCCCTGGCCTGAGTCATGAAATACAACATGAGCCAAATCCCCTCGTTTGAATCTGCCATCTCCTATGATACTTCCACTGATTAAAACATGTAACAGTAGACAGACTGTTATTAGGGCAAGCTAGCGTCTTCATCATGCCCAGGCCAGTGCAATAATGATGAGGCGTGTGATCTCTGGCATCTCTCACACCAGTCGCTAGTTTCACAAACTATTAGAATGTGTCGACATGTGTTTTCTAATCAATCGTCTTCTTGAACTTACATTGAAATGAATCTTACATGTTTAAAGAGAACTAATATGTACAGTATATCCTAAGTCTCTCCAGTTTAAAACAAATCTTACAAGAGCAACAGGATCACTGCCTCCTGTTTGTACAAATGCTTTTTTAACTTTCATCCTTCACTTCTATTGCCCACTGTTTTCCTACCTTAATTGTTAATACCTAAGGATTGTGTTTTCCTTATTTCTTTCTTTAAGTCCCTTGATGAGAACACCATGAAACCCTTACAAGAAGGGTCACATAATATGAGAGCACATGGCCACTGCTCCAAACATGAAATAGGAGAAAACTGCAATCATTAAATTATTCATTTCAGAGGTGCCTAACAGACTCTGACTTGTTTGTATTTAATAAAGCACAGTTACATGGCAATGAGTGGTGAGAGAATCCAGAGAAAGCAAACTGCAATGTGAGAATAAGAGAGCAGAATGCTCCAGGGTTTGATGATACCACATTCGTGATTCATGCATTCATGCCCTTTTTTTTTTTAGCCAAATGATCACATCTAATTAAAATCACTTCTCCAGGCAATATTCCAGCTCAGATGAAGTTGTCACGCTTCTTTCTCAATACCTTGGTCTCCTCAAGTCACATCATAAAGCAAACTGTTTCCTGGAGTCTATACCGGTATCTATATTGTAATAACCATGTATCTCTTGGTACATTTTTCATTGACAAACAGGCTTTGTGTCTGGTGTCTTCTACCTAATAATCAACTTTCCAGATTTAACCGGTCAATTATCCCAGTATCACTGCTATATCTCTTCCCTCTTTTTAATTTTATTGTAATGGAATTTACAATTTAAAACCTGTTCATGTCTTTAAATGATCCAATTAAAGACTAAAAGACCAAAATTCATGAAGCAGGCAAAGCAATGAGCATCATTTTGGAGACTTAAATTACCTCTAAGATGAAAATGACAATTTTTTTTAATCATTGATTCATTGATTTTATGACAATATCAATCGGTAAGATTGAAGATGCTTCCAATTAATTTCTGTTCCACTTTAATGATATCATCAGAGCTTCATTATAATGGGACCACCTTGAGTTGGAAGTTCGCAACAATGTCCCTATAGGCACCCAACTTCCATCGCCTACAATGTAAAGACTGTACTAACCTGTTTGGCTCCCATCTGGGTAAAGAGAGCTGAGATGTTAAAGAGAACGCTTCCCTTCTCAAAGGCAACAGACTTCTGTAGTGATGGCACACCTGTCAAAGCATCATACCTGTAGCAAACAAACAAAGGATTGGAAATAATGTTTAATCATTAAGGGCAATAATGCATCTTTCTCAATATCAATTTTCAAAAAGTTTATCAATTTCATATTTGAAGGTACTGTATACATTGTATACTGGGGAGCAGTGAGTGATTTCGCCTTGGAAGGAGAAAGCTTTTAAAAAAACCTCTGGAGAACTAAAAATGGGTTCTGAAAAATAAACACCAATGCATTGAATGCAATATCTTTATTGACAATTTGGTGTGATTAAATCTCACCTTTCAATAGCAAACAAAAATGAGCTCCTATAAATTATTTAAAAAAACTATTGGTAATTTCAAATTTCTGAGAGGGCCTGTAGCCCTCGACCCCCCCCCCCCCCCCCCCCCCCATAAACCTATTCTGTTCATGGCAACTATTGGATATTCTATATTTGTTGTCAGTGTGCAACACCTAGGCAACTAAATGAAAGTATTTGTTTGTGCACTTGGCATTCAGACTTTGACTAGTTAGATATACAACTCACACATAAAAGTGCAAGTCAACTATAATGCTGATACATGTACCATGTATGTACTCTGGAGTGAATAATGAAGCTCATTTTAGACAAAAATGCTAGTAAATTGCATTCTTTCAAATCTCATTTCACTTCAATTGATTACATGTATTTTTAAATCGGTAAATATTGGAAACTAATGAACCAAACATACAAACACTATAGCTTTCTGCCAGCAGAATGGAAACCTAACAAGCGCTAAGTGTTGCTCTTTTCAAGTTAGCTCCTCCTGCTTTACAGCCTGAGCTTTCAAACAATTTAAACAATCTCATGGTTCTGCTCCATAAATCTGGCATAACAAATCTGAATCAGATTCCCACGATTCCCTAGCTGCTAGCCTCCCCACAACAGTTTGGTTCAGTGTTCGAATCATAATCGAATCACAAACAAATAGGCCATTCATGCGCGATGACAAGTCTAGGTATATTCTATTGTTATTTTCTTCTGTTGTGGCGCGAGAAGTTAGACAATAACCCACTGTGTGGCCAACTGGCCATGAATTGTGGCACCTTCATGTATGTGACTGTTAAAGGGTACTTAGAACATTATATGTCTTCTACATTCCTAGAGGTATTACATTGGAGTAGGTTTCATTTTCTCTTTCATGAGCAAATCCATTTGGAATCATCCTTAGTTGTCAGGCTACAAGCATGTACTTTAGCAGATTAGAAAAACATTAATTTGTATTCAGACAAAACATTGTGTACCAAGAGTTATAGATCTCGCCCATACAGTAAGACACTTGGTATTTTTCTATTGAACATTCAAATTCTTCCACAAAAAGCTAGTTTGCATTCCATTGACCTCTTTAATATTTGTTTACATATATTGCTTTATGTATGATGTTCTACATAGAATGTTGGTTTCATAGAAATATGTTCAGACTCCAGAAAACAATCTAACCCTGTATAGCATGCAATCTTCAATATTTTCTTGATTTTGTCTTTGCAAATAAAATAATGATGATAATAATATGGAAGTTTATTTTCATGTATTTCATTGCATATCAGAGCATGTACATGTATCATATGGAAAATGTAAACATAAAATCTCATTCCAAGATTCCACCTTTTAAATGCTGTATTTCAAAATGATGCATATTTGAGACCTCTTATCTTAAGCAAAGTACAAGTGCGATAACAGGGCATATCTCAGAAGGAAATAAATTTCACAGTCCTTGAATCGTGAAAAATATCAATTATATTCACAGAGGATATCTAAATAAGGGAGCGTCATCCAAATTCTTTGGAGAGGCCACTTTTTCAAATAAATAACTTGACTGAAGTTGGCTGGTATACTCTGCTTGGCAATAACCTAAGAAGAGGCCTCAACTAAAATGTCACAATTCTTGTCAATATTTACTTTAGGGCTTCGGTATTTGCATGATTTCTTTTATATCTGGACAAGGGGTGGCCAGTATAGTTCAATCAGATTGTGCTTGTATTACAGAGGAATTGTGAATTTAATGCATACCACAGACAAAATGACCTCAATCTTTTTTTTTAATTAACTTGTTACATATATCACATAATTGTTCACAACAAAAAACTATGCATGAAGGCTTTGCTTTGTCTAAATAAAGAAAAAGAAGTTGACAATTATAGGAGGGATTGAAAACATTGTGTTGAATGAAACTATACAGCTCAAATGCTTGGTGAATATCAACTGTATTTTGGGAATGTCTGCATTCGTAATGTTTGATCTTTTGTGTAAATGTCATATTTCAAGTGGTATTGCAATCAGCCCCCCTTCCCCCCTCCCCCCCCCCCCCCCCCCCGGGGGGGGGGGGGGGGGGGGAAGAGTATCTCTGGACATATGATGTGGTATATACCATATACATACAAATACATACAATTTAAGGTTGTAATGTTAAATTTCAAAGCTGAAAAATGGTCCTGGTATGCTAGCTCATTCCAAACACAAACAAAAAATCAGTTCTATCCAGATTATGATGTTTCTAAAGCAAACTTGTGTTCATCCAATGTTAGCATCATAAAGATATGGAATACACACCATCTTCCAAAGAATAATTGATGAATAATCAGGTCCCTGAAAGGCATCTATTACTGTTGGCACATACACATTACCATTTCCCTTCACGTGACATGAAAGGCCTATTTGGCAAAGATGATGCTATGGTAACATGTCAGTTTGCCAAGATGAAACCACTTTCAAACTTAATTATTATGTTATCATTTGATAAAAACAAACAGTCGTCTCCAAAACAATTTGTTTTTTCTATTCCTTTATGATCTCTTCACGGTGAATCTCACTTAAGCCAAGTTCAGCCTGCCTGACTTGCTGTTCTTCTGTGACAAGCTACAGAGAAACATACAGCTGACTCACTAGATAGCATGCTCAATACCAGATCATACACAATATTTGAAGGTAATATTTTATCACAAAAGACACGGTCAGGAAAAGCAAACTATCTGCAGATAGCGCAGAATAGGCCTTCATCAACAAACTCATTATTCCAGGCCTTCTTGGTGAGATATGATTACTGCTATCAAAATGAGTCATTTACTAGATGATAGAAAATGTGGTGGTCAGGATTGTTATCATTCAAAGACAATTCTGGAATTGGAGTAGAAGGAGAGCTCATCCATAAACCCTCTGGTTGTCAGATGTGATTCTTACTTCTTAGTCATTACAAGAAGATCATAGACATCCCAGATCATACTTGTAAATGACTCTATTGAAAATGGATTAGAAAAAACAAAAAATACCTGTAAGATACATCAAGAAACTTTCTGTTGATCAGATTTGAATTTGAACCACTGCAGGAGATAACCATAAGAAGAAGCCATTATGGCTAGATCAATGTAACATGCTGCCTTCGCCTTTCTTCTAATTTAGGTCGTTTATTTCAATGTCACAACCACTTTGTATAGCGGGCGTTGATTTACGTGAGATGTAATCACCAGCTGTAATAAACACATGAGTGGGTGAAGATGGTTGATGGAAGAATTAACAAGATGAAGATGAGGAGATCACACTTTCCTTCAGGGCTGTTCAGGCTTTGAAATAACAAATCAATACCACTTATCTCTCAAAATACATTTATAATTGCCTTCAAGATTTGCCACCTACAATAGATTTCAGACTTGGTAGTTACCTTCTCATGTCATTGTTTTGTTTTATCTTGGAATACTGAGCAAGAAATGTATTCTTTGTAATATGAAATAAGACAGAGTTCGTTTTCTTTCTTTCAATCAATGCCAAAGAGGACAAAAAAAATTGCCACAAGAACTACTGAACACCCCTAATAGCTCTTTCATTAATAGATAAATAGATCTGTCAGAGAAAACAATAGGTTTCAGGCTGCTTTCTCTTTTTAAGTAGGATAAGATGGGCACTTGTATACTACACATCTTGCTCATACATAAACCTCAATACCGGTACGTGGATCTACTCAAATATATTCTCTTTTGGCAAGTGTGTGGCTAATGGGATCCACATATCAAAGAGGCTTTATTGAGCTCAAGATAGCTAATAAATCAGGTCTCTGTTGAGATGAAATCCAGTCAAATCTCTATTTCATGATACAAAATAATTGTTCTCTTGAAGGTTGCAACAAGACTATTTGAAACACTTGGAACAAAGATAAAGCTTTTGAGCATCAAAGGATATAGCTGTAAAACCTGCTATCAAGTACCAGTGAAATAGATTTTAAAGTCCATGTAGAAAGTTTCTCTAGTGATGGAGAATGCCACTTGATTTCTTGATTTGGGATTACTGCTCCTTTGCCGATTGTGTTGTACTTGTAATATATACAAATCAATTTTTTTAAACATTTGCCAGGATGTTGTTTTCAACTTTACTTAAGGTATTCTGTTATTCCAAATGGTATTCATGCAGTTCATCAAATAACACACACTTGTGATGATTTAAATGTTGGAATTTGATTTATTTCATAATTTGCTCAAAAAGCCATCATATTTAAGTAAATTTTGGAACTGGAGAAAATAACAAATATATCAACAATTGCATGACTCAAATATAATTCAGTCAAGAAATTCACATGCATCAACGATGATGTGTGAAATGATTAATGTTCATTTGATGGAAATCATGTACCGTTGAGCAAAGGCTTTTGATAAATTTAATGTCCATACATACTGCACGGTTATGTGGCTACACACAAACTGTGTAGCAGTATCATATTGTTACCCTTCTGTTTAAAAAAAAAATCAAATCAATTTTCTTCATTAAAAAAGCAGAGTTACGCAAACAGTGAACAATATACAGCCCACAAAGCAAATAACCAGTTCAACCTCGAATGCAAACATGACCAAATACACGTACAATGACGGCATGCTATGGATCGACTACGGTAGTTTATGTTTTTAAACTTTATTGTGATTTTTGGGGGAGGCAGTGGATTCCATTTAAAAAAGATTACATAAAAATGAAAATAGCTTGTTTTATAATTGTGGCTGGAGGGAGGTGGTTATAAAAATTTCCTACAATTAAGTTTATGGTTCAACTTTAGAGTGGGATATGTTTGACGATCCAGTTATATCACAAAACTCATAACTAAAATCTATCAATATATTTTGCTTCATTTCTTCAGGTGGATGTTGACAAATGACAGAAGCTTGAATGCCATTTGTAATTTTTCTTTTACTAGAGGTTTGTTTAGTACTTATGAGTTTTGTATGATATATTAAATAGTCCACATCACTTGTTTTACTAAAAAATAGTACACGTACATGAAGTACATGCAGTTGTATGATGTCATACAAACATCACAGAAACTCTCTCATTCTTCTATAGCATGTAGTATCAGGACATTCATGAAGAGTGACACATACAATGTTCTGGGAGATGGTGATGCCTACCAAGACCAGTCTCACACAGTGTGAGATGCAGACCATCCTTGAGAAATTGAAAGTTGAACTTGAGTGCAAGTATCTGTGTTGTCACCTCTTATTATTGTGGGGAATGGTTTCCTTCATTATTTTTCTCTGGGGAGTCTTTCACATTCCGTTATTTTGCCCACAAAGACAACACCTTTTAAGGCCAGCCAAGGAGCATTTCAGCAGCTATGGTAGCCAACTCAACCCAACCACCCTCTCCCCTTCCCATATCACCAAAAGTATTACACTACACAGTCTTTACATAAAGATTTGCAGTCTTACTATTAAACAAACATACAAACAAAACAATCAAACCAAAAAAATTTCAAAATAAGTGAAGCCTGAAATGGGGATAAAAATATCACAAAAAGAGACATTCTTGATCGGATCCTCAAAAAAAATGAAGACCTACAAAACAAATTAGCAAATACCCCCAGAGATTTCATTCTCATATCTTTTCAATGATACTCATCTCTTGTTTGAGGATAGCTATACACATGTACAGTATGTATTGAGCATCTTTGCAGCATTAGTTGATTCCAAATCATCTCCAAGGCTCCAAGCAGCATTCAATTAAGCCTATTAAACACCTATAAATAGCATCTCCAGGCAATGATTAATTGATAGAGTTGTCAATTAGTTCTCCTCCTATATCTTGATATGTTTATAGCCAGCTATTACATAACCATCTTGTCCAAGTCATTGTAGGTATTCTGGCAGGGCAGTCCTTGTACTTTGGAGCTGTTTAAACTGATAAAGTACATCTTCTTCTTCTTCTTCTTCTGTTGACTCTGCCTCCCTCAATCCTGAAGATTCTTAAGACATTAAAGTGCAGGGTGTCTTATTAACATAATCTATATCCTACTTAGTGATGATCTGAATTCACTTAGAAAATGAAAGGCTTCTTGTCATACACTGTACATGTTAACATATATATTAATTCCATTTTAGTATGGACATCTGTCGGATTCTGTCCACCAAATTCAAATGCATGAATGTATTCTAACCAAGAATACATGTGAAGTCAATACGCCATTTAGAAAATGTATGTGTTCCACCTCCACTCCAGCAGTAAAGCAACAGAGATCGTGAACGAGAAGGGGGAGGGGGGGGGGGGAGATAATGAAATAAAGAAAACAAAAATTCAGAGGGCATGCCAAACAAAACCAACCTGAAACAAAACTAAAGCATAAGCCAGGAGAAAAAGGAAAATAGACTTGGTAACATTGTCTTTCACCATCTTGCATGGTCTTGTATGTACTCCTGCAATTAAAACATATACTGTGACTGTATAGTACTAGGGTCATCATAATTCATTCATTACTTGATCTGAGGGCCAGCTAGCTTCACAATCCAGTGACTTGACCAAACACTAAAGGAAACCATTCAAATCAAAAGGCTCTTTAGAAAACCTCCTTTTGGAGGTCTGGCATAAGCTGCAGTTTCCTATTGTCTCTGTCCTTACAAACCAGCCATAAGAAATCTTTTCAGCTTGGTTTACTCTCCTATTGTGACGGTGCCACAGAGAGTGGTCAATTGTCCCTTCCAACGTTTACTTTTAACCTCAACAATAGCGTCCTATTGTCTATCTAGTCTTGAGAGGGAGTAAACCCCTGGTGTAAGGCTGAGAGAAAATGGAAGTATATCCAAGCTTGAAGTGGGCTTGGAATCTTTTATAATGACAAACCTTGGTCATCAAAGGACCCCTGTACTGTCAGAGGCAGAGGCTGTACATATAGAGAAGCCATTTCTAAACATAAAATTAGAACTGTTGATTCACTCAGAAGCTTCAAGCAAAGCAGAGTTATAAATATACAATGTAGGTAGCATGCATGTATGCTACTACCTGTAGACCTAAATGAGTTTGTGTCATTTGTTTATTTGTGTATGTATGCCCCCACCCCTCCCCCTCCAATGGCCCCAACTCTAATGTGCTTCTTTTTACAACATTTTCTTAGCCAATTATGCTGTAGTGTGAGCATTTTGTAATACATGTACATTGCATAATGTAGTCATATTCCCGTGAGTTTATATGCTTGTCATCTATCCTAACAGAAATTAACTCTTTGTAAATCAAGCTCATGCAGCCTGTCACAGTACCAATATCTGATAGCCTGCCAAACGAATATCAATCAGAAAAAAATTAGCTATAAATGCATTTAATGCAATCCACTACCCTGGTAGATTACATTTCCAAACCAATTATAATCTATGAATAGTAATAGTCATAGATAGCATATAGAAATCATAATCTTAAAAAAAGAAACAAAAATAAACAGCAATTACATGGATTTACTACATGTATATCATTGCTCTGCATAATGGAGCAATGAATACGTGTGCAGATTGGAATATGATTATTTATTTCAGCCATTCCTTTAAACAAAATTGACTGGTTGTACCGGTATGCAAGTTCACCATAAAAGGAAAGCAGGTAGTACCAGGCTATTGGCTCCTGATACAATGTTTTCTTTATTCATGGGAATCTTATTCAAACCTTGTCACAGCAATGTTTAAGGCTACAATAACACTGCATCACATCATTTTTATAGAAAAATATAAATCTATATTCATAGCGTGCGCCAATCTAAACATGCCAGCGCAGACATCTCCTTGAAAGTAACCAAGCGTTGACACTTGTCTGCTTAAAGCCAGACTGTCGTTAGCTCTTTCTCATACACATATTTAATGCCTTTCTGGCTTTAAACAGATGTAATATGGAGGCCGCATACCGGTATATGAACTTTCAATAATTGCCCCACTTTTAAAGCATCATTTAAATGTTGGTAACAAATGCTTGTTTGAAAATATCTGAATTTCATTTTCACAACTTGTTTCAAATTCTCCTCTCTTTGAGAGCACTTGAGGCATCTTCCCTTGCAGGAAACTGTCCTTTAATTCATAATAATATTCAATATATATGTTCTGCATAGAATACCCGCATTTGAAGAATGGATCACCCACCAGTTGCAGAGATAATTTGAGCTAAGGTACATGACAGGTGGGTTACCCATCATTGTGTTAGACATACAATCAGATTACCTAGAAGATTATATCACAATGAAGACAGGGGGGTACACCTCTGCCCCTTTCCACCTACTCTATGGCCCTAGCAAAGAACTCTAGAGGGGCTGCTCTATAGAACAACTCATAAAACTAGTACAATGTAGAGAAAACATAATGTATGCCTACTGAATGGTACAACAAGCGTGATTCATGTAGTCCATAATCTTATCAATGATTTGATCAATTTAGAGTCATAAATAATGTGTGATTAAAGAAAAGATGAGAACATCAACACTGATCTGAATGGTGAATTATGAACTGTACATGCAATCTTGAGAGGGCTACAAGTACCGAGTACATGTAAAATGGTGTTTTACCCATGTTCATCGGTAGAAAAAGAGACTGATTTTGATCATAAGCAGCATTTTTAATCACAAATCAACACAAAGATTTCCTAATATGTTTCACATGCAAGAACCTACAAGTATTCAAATGTATGATACTTTATTCTCTATTATCTTCGGCAAGCATTTTCTATGACTACTCTTGAGTTGGGTAAATACACTGTACAAATACTGAGTGCCCATTGGAATATATTTTTCTAAAGGATAAACTTTCCAAAGCACACAGCGGGCTGTTTACAGGTTTGGTGGACACAGAGCAAAGAACTCCCTCAAGAAAAGTATCTAAAAATAAGTAGTACCTGCACAATAACAAAGTAAATAGGAATAATACAATACATCCCCTAAGACTTGGTTTGAATCATTACACAACTGTTGGTTACATTGCAGTAAAAATCGAAGTGATTAGTTTTTTTTTGCTCTGATTAATTTCTGCCATTAAAACTTAGAATATGGAGGACAAATTGTGCTTACTTATATGAAACAATTATTCTATGGATGATCAATGATTCCAGGCAACATTTTTGGCAGTTGTCAAGAATGTTCAAGGCCCAAAGTAAACATACATGATGTAAGTTTTATTGTTTTGTGACAGTGACGCCCATTCTGTAATCTTTGAATCTAGATTTCATCCACCTTACATGGTGTAGGTCTGTACATCTTTCTCATATTGTAATCTGCCTTTAGATGTTATCAACTGTCTAAATATAATCATGGCGTGACTATGTTTAATCGCAAGGCACCATCTCTTGCTTATGCAAGGTGTACATGACAATTACTGACCTACAAATCAGTACAGAACGCCATGGAGTACATGCAAGACATCTATGAACAATGTACTTTATGGAAAGCACCTTCAATGTCACTAATTCCAGAATCATGTCTATTAAAATGATTATAGCAGCTGTTTCTATTCTCCAACATCAATCACAAGATGAGCCCAAGTCAAATACATCAAATATATGTTTAATTAAAAAATCAATGTCAATTAGGTTGTATTTAACATATTTTAGTTCGCTTTTAGAAAGTTTATTCGCAAAAAAAAAAAAATCATCTTTTAAAATAACTAAATTAATGAACGTTGTATTGTTATGGATTCAAGGACTTCATGTTTTTTTTCTATTAGAAATTCCTATTAATTTCATCTTTAAAAGATCATTATATAAAAAAGTTATATTTCGAACATATTCTCTTTTATGTATTACAAAAGAATGAAAGAAATACACATTGGTGTGGTTGATGTGTATCACCTTCAAAGACAATTACATCAAATACATCTACAGTAGCTTCTGGACAAATAGGTGACTGCTGACGAGAAGCAGGAAGTACTTGAAAGTCAACATTTCCGTTTATTATTTCATTGAACGATGTATGCACTCTATTACAAAAACATAAATGACATGCCACATCATGCACCAATACAAGGCGTCGTCTTGTGTTTGTTCATTCATGAATGTACATGTACGTCATAGAATGAAGAACTTTATATTTTTGCAGTTTCACAGTAGAGCATGAGACTGAAGGACGCCACCAAACAAGAATATATATCATAGAATGTAGAAGTTGATATATTTGCACTCTTACAATAGAGCATGAGACACAAAGACTTTTTTTTAATGAAAACTGGAAATGGAAAACAAATAGGGCTTCATTCAATTAAGGATGCAGGTACGTGGCTTGTTTGTAAAAGAAAGGGAAAAGGGTAGTGGAAGGAAGATAAACAACCTGTATGAAGAAAGAGAGGAAGACATTCAAGGAGGGAGAGAGAGAGAGAGAGGGAGAGAGAGAGAGAGAGAGAGAGAGAGAAGAGAAGAGAGAGAGAGAGAGAGAGAAAGAGAGGGGGAGAGAGAGGGGTAGAAGAGGAGACACGCCTGAGGGCAGAGAAAAGAGAAATGTGCTATATCAAATCAGCCGTCTATTTTAAGGATTTGATTAAGACTCACCAATGGAAGTAAACACCCAGGTTTCTATCTGGAGGGAAGAATCGATTCTCAATGAAATACAACTGATTGTAGTATTCCAGCAGCAGCTCGATTCCTTCCTCATTTCTTTTCGGGGTTCGTATCGACTGCAAAACAGACAGGAAAGACAGGGATATAATTTGGTTAGGAAGGACTCATTTACAAACAGCATGGTGCATAATTTTATCTTCGCTTCAAACTTGGCCAAACTATGAGAAAACACTTCAAAATTGTTGCTATTGATTATATAATTGTCCTTTTCCTGTCTTTTTACTAAGTTCCTCATCAATGTTAACATGGATTCATAACCTCCTTCTTTTTAAAGTATTATACTATTCTAAATGAACTTGATATTTAATCACTGAGAAAGAACTTAAATTTCAACTTGTTTTGATAAACATCATCAACTGGACTAACATTATTGTCTTCAGAATCTTCAGATTTTTAAACATACCATTCTTTTTTTTCCATAATTGCAGTGGTCTCATTTAAATTTTACTCTGTTCTTTTACATAGATAAACCCGCTAAGCCTCTTCAAATGATGGTACAGAATAGGTTAATACAATCTGAAAAAATTGTCTCCCAACCTTATCTTCTTACCTGTCTGAGTTCTGCCAATTCTTTGATTTCATTCTCATATTTTTCTGCATCTGCACTGTAATGTTCTAGGATGTAGTCCTATAAAAAGACAGGGAGAAATAAAGTTCACATTAGTATCAACTCTTCACAGGATTGAAGTTAACAAACCGGTACAGTACATGCAATGAATGCAGAGATATCTTGTTTTTATTGCAAACTTGAAAAAAGATGTATTTACAGATAATTCAGCCCCCCCCCCCTCCCCCAATAAAAGAAAGGAAAAAAATGATATTGAAGACAGCTGGAAAAGTTTCTCTTCCATGAACATGTACATGTATGTCATGTCTATACTCTATAAATTCTCAATGTTTTTAATGTATTTAATATATTTTTAATCATTTTTCACACTGTTAAAAAAATTAACTTAAATTTTGCTAGTTTGATGAAAGAGCCTGTCGAAATACAAGTATGGCCTGCATAAAACACCTTTCCATAAATTAAAAAATAAGAAAATTATCGCATTAATTGGTCTCATAGGAACACCTCACGCCAAAAGTTTGTTTGATAAAAGGGTCATCTTCTTAATGAGGGCACAATTCATTTCACTTGATGACTGCCCCATCAAAATGCATTTCTATTATTATCTGAACCCATCCAATCATCATTACTATCCCGGCTAACATCCAGATGGTAGTGCTTAGCCTTGGCAAATTGGCTCATCATTCAAATAGATTACAAATTATAAGCATTTCAGTTTGGAAAAGAATATGCATGTCAATCAGTTATAATATTCTTCAAATAAGATGTACCTACAGTACATGTACATGGCTTAATTATTTGGACTAGAAAATAGAACAGCTCCATTCTTGTTCAAAATTATGGATGCTTTTAAAATATTGATTTATCTATTTCTGGAGTTGTTTTAATCAAATAATTATATGCTGAATGCACATTATTTGTATTATAAAATCATGTGATTTCTTGGTAAAATAACTGTCCGACATTTTATTTATGTGGCTGTTAAATAAAACTGTAAGATTCAGATTTAATTTCCAGAGGATCTACAAAATATGGATGTGAGGAGAGTATTCATTCATGATAGGAGGATCCTGCTAGAGCGATTCACTTATCTACAGTCCTTTAAAGGTAGGCGTTACTACTGCAGCTAGAATGGATTAGACCACACAGCGAGCCAGCGAGGTCAGTGTGACAGGTGGCTATCTCATTAACTCAGCTCTCATTTAACATAAGAAAAAGAGGATCATGGGGGACCAACAGGCACCGATTTGGGAAGTTTTCTATATAGAGGGAGCAAGTAGCTACAAGTAGGACAGTGTGCCTTTAAGGGGAGATGGGTCACCTTTCAAATGCATTTTATCACTAATTGTTTCTCAATGGCTCTCAATGGCTAACAGAGCTTTGATAATTTAGCCATCAAAACATCATATGTAATTTGTCTGTTTGGAGCAAGAAGGGCGTTCACTCGTGTTAAAGCATACAAGTTAATGCCCTTCTGGTTCCAAACAGGCAATACCATGTCACACATTCTACAAACATGGAACATTATCTGAATACTTACGGTGAAGGCGACTCTGGCGTCCAGCTTCTTTGTTTCTTTGAGTCCGAGAGGGATGAGAGGAATGCTCCTCATGTAGCTATCATTCTGGTATGCTTCCACGTCACTGTTAATCTCTGCTAGCTCCTCCTTCAGGAGCTGTAGATTGGAGTTGACGAAGCTCAGCTCCAGGGCTACCTGCTCCTTCAGTTTGCGATTGGATGCAGCTCTGTATAAGTGATAAAGATAGTAAAATAATTTAAAGTTGTTTGGATTATGATGGATAATAGCACAGAGCTTGCCTGCATGCTTAAAGGTGGTTATCATTTGATGCAATAATGCATACATGTATCAATATCGGCTGCAGCCCTGAAACAACCAAAAAGTAAATGATTATAAACTTGTGGGGTAACTTTTGTAAATATCAATTAAGATGTACAGTACATACAACAATGACAAAGAGCTCTACCGGCCTGCTTATAGAAGATAATTGTTCAATCTACATCAGATATGTATTACACAAAATGAAAGATGCAATACATTATGCTAAATATCAATCTATCTATGCTCCATGACCAGAGAATTCCATTGAAAGAAATTAGTACATACAAAATAAATCTTTCTTCTTTTGCAAAAATGATAAAATATTCATTTTTTTCTGCAGGGTTGTGCAACACACTCATCCACATATGACCACAAAATAACAAACAAGATTTCATCACACATTCTAAGAGCTGTGGATACAAGCATATTGAGCTTTCAAAGGGCTTTATCCCAAAATACCCAGATTGTAAATTCACTTTTAATTAGCTTTTGCTTTGATACCATTCATTTTGTCACCTTATTTGCTTTTAGTGCAGGATCTACATCTACACACTTCAGTGTAGAACCAGAAAATGTGAGATGTGCACTTTACTCATACAAATATACAAGGCTCCTTCGCTGAATGTAGATACCCGGTAATCTTTATCACGACTTCCTCTTCTCTCAAATTGATTTTTTCCTGATTGAATCATTTTTGGTAGATCTATCTTCTAATTCATCATGTCCTTTCCTGATTAAAGACCATTTTACTTTATTGTCAATTTTTTTAATGCAGATTTATGGGCACAATTTAAAATCCTTTGAAAATGAAAGTACCACTTATCATTATCAAACCACAACCCTAACCACCAGACAAGTCAGTTGTTGAAACTGATTTTGACCCTTTTTTAATCATTTGAAAAGCTGAAAGGATGAATAGTACACAAGTATCTTAATCATACTATTCATTGATCAAAAAGAGATATCATTTGTGATTTCAAACCTCAATACTTTAAATCTGCAATGTAGTTGTGAAGCCATGACTTTATGAATTTACAACGTTTAGTCCAAATGGACTCGGTGAAATCTTCTGTGGCATAACTACAGGTTGTAAATCCTTATCACAAGACAAACACAACTACTGGTACTGCAATCTCTTTAAGTCTTTGTTTGTTTATGGATTACTATAACTGTCATTAAGTCTTCCAATCAGATTATGCAATATACAGTTGTAACTTGTACTAAGTCTACACTGTCAAAATTCACTCAAAACCAGAGCAAAGTATTGCATACTGGAAAAAAATTCCAAATGAACATACATTCTTGTTGTACTCTCATACCCCAGAAGGGGGTCGCAAGAGTCAATCAATTCTATTCTATTCTACATCCAAATATTTAAAAAACACTGCTGACAGTCTGATACTAATTAAAGTCCAAATAACATTTTACATGGCTTTTAAATTTTAATGGAGGACGATTGATTTAAAATAGGAATAGGATGTGCAAAATCTACCAAACAAGGTTCTAAAGCTGACACAGCATAAATAGTCATACCGGTACTCTTCCTTCATAAAGAGAACACTTTTTTGAAAGTACAACTTTGTAGTGCACTTTTGCGATTAAAATGGGATATTTAGTGATTTCTAAATGATATTCCACTATAAATCAAAACCACAAATATCTTTGTGGGGTACTCTCCATACACGGGTGGATTTCCGAAAGCAATTGAACCTGTGTGGTTGTCAGGTAGCCTCATTAGTAGGAGGAAGTAATGAAGTAAGCGGTCAATCAGCGACAATCCTCACAAACAAGCCAATTTCCCCTGCCTGCCTGCGTGGGACCAAGTATCAAAGAGACGTGAATAAAGTGCAAGACACTGACTGCATGTTTTTTTTGCTATGGGTACCATTATGAATCATATCATATTGAAGGAATGCTCACACTGCCAGGCTACTGAAATAGCTTCATAGAAAAAACTTTTTTTTTCTCTCAGTGGAAACAAAAAGTCAAGGGAGCCCCTCCAGGATTTTCTGCTGTAAATATAAAAGTGGGATTTCCTTGCAATGATTAATCTAATAGTTTTTTATTTATAATATTTGTTATGTTCCACAATTCTTTTAGAGCTCTCGATCACAAAATAAGTCCAGCTCCTGCCTATCTTACTTTTATTTTATTCATCTATTCATTTATTTATCTGTGAATTTATTAGCTACATGTATATTATGATCACATCATGAACTTTAAGGGCTGTAGCGTATTTAACCAACCAATCGGACTGACTGCACTTCAATAAATAGCGACAATTTCAAGCATGATGCGATACCGTTCACAAAAGGCGATTCAACAACATTGGGCTTGTCTGGAAATACTAAATATTGATCGTAATCAAAAAGATGACTTTTCCCAAAATTGAGAATCATTTGCAGCTAAATTACTACATGTACGCCCCCACTCGGCAGACTAAAAATTTAACCAAAAAACCTTCGCTTCTGACGTCATACTTTGATCGTCAACTGAAACAAAAAATATCCTTACAAAACAGAGATTAGTATCTTACAAGGGCATACATATGTGTAATGTACATGAATGGATTTATAAAAAAAAACAAGACTTCTTGCTCTGTTTATGGGGACACTCTCCTCAAAATGATTGCATCAGTCAGCATTATCATCCCAACTGATCTTTGCTGATACACATAAAGAATTAAACAGTGGACTGTCTCCACCAGGGCTGGCATTAACTGGTCTCATCGCTCGGATTAATCTAAGATCTCAGGACCCATCTCTGTAAAACGATGAGTCAACCGTCAGAGAAGGGTCTTAAAGGCAGATCTTGAAGACGTTCAATTTGATGGAAGAAATTGAACAGATTAAGTTAGATTGATCAAATCAATTACTTGATTAGACTACCACTAGAGAGAGTATAAAAAGATCTTTAAATGAATTTGAGGCTGATGACTGAAATAGTTTTAACTGTAGGTTTGCATCAGGCTCAAGATCTTTTCAAAGTAACTCTGGACAGTTTGCTGTCATCGTCTTTCCTGCCTAAAGGGGCCTTACTTTGTAAGTGTACAGTTGTATGTACATGTACATGTACATGTACATGTACATGTATATTCATACATATAAAGCCTTCTCTGTTGAAATAGTTGAAATATTTATTGGTTACTGAATCATCATAGGTTATAACAATAATGTGACAATGTCTTTACATGAGTATAAAACATAAGTTAAATTACATTTCCACATTCAGTAAATCATAGATACATACGCTCGAAGAGGTGATGATACAGAAGGGCTACAGCCTAAGCGTGACAGCTTGATACGCTTGCAGCCCAGAAACATTTAAAATCATAACGATTGTAAAGTAAAGTAAATTACAAAACATAATTGGGGGAAAATAACAAAAAATAAACAGTGACTTGCAACCAAAAAAAAAAAATGGGATAGAGGGTGCATGGGAGGGGGATTTTCCTGCTATATCAAGGAAATGCTGACAAACATATATGATATCATGTGTTAATTTAAGAGATTTGTCAATATTTGCTCAATAAAATTGATTTCACACTTTTCTTGAAAGTACAGTGTATATACTGACTTCAAGTTACGGATGTCAACGGACAGTGAGTTCCAAATATCCGGACCAGAATGTCTTATAGATTTCATAGCCATTGTTGTTTTAGGATTACATAAATGGTATTTATTTGATTGTCTGGTTGGGTATGTATGAATATTTCTATTCAAACAAAACATTGGTGGGAAGTGGGAAGGTAGGGAATCATTATGTAGACGGAACATGAACAGTGCTTTTTGTAATACACTACATGTAACAAAAATTAAAAAGAAAACGAATATAACCATTTTCTTTTACTTTGGATATTGAGCCCAAGATTTTTACGGAATACTCATCTTTGAATAAGGTTACTCAGTGCAATAAAAACTTGTGTAAAAAGTAGGTAGAGAACGTTATACACTAATGGGAAAATTTCTGAAAATCATAGCAATCTTTATTTGTTAACTTTGCACAAAAAAGAAAAACAAGCAAAATCTATTTGGTGTGAAACTGTACTACACGTACAATGTAGGACCCTTTATTTTCACACCTTCATCAATTGAGTTTATCCATGAGAGGTGAGTAAAGGTACGGTACTTCAAAAAAACAAGCTACGATCGATATACAGCATGGATCCATCACTTCAGTACAATAGGTCATTTAAGGTTCACAAACTTTGTCAAAGAGCTCTACATGTACATGTACATGTATATTGCTCTGAAGTAAAATAAAGGATGAAATTGAGAACTGTAAAAAAATATATATTATATTTAGGCCTACAATATACATTATTCTATTTTACTAATGGTAAAATGTTATGGTTCTTTAATAGTGGTAATTACAGTTGTACATAAAAGCGGATGTTATTAATTACATGTGTTTAAGTCTTTAAACATTACACAATTTCTTAAAAGTAAAACTACCAAAACATATGGGAAATTCAGGACTTGTATTTCCCTTCTAGAATATATGAACATAAAATTAATAATTTACAGAAATTAGCGGGTTTTTTGTTGTAATGACTCAAATAAACTTGCTGACATACAAAAATGTACATGTACATGCATGCAGAAGGCACCTGTAATCTGTAATATTTCTGTCGGCCCTTTTTACTCCATTGATTACTTTCATCCCATTACCAATTTTTATCCAGCTTATTGAAGGTTCAGCAATACACTGATCAATAATTGCTTGACCCTTTCCTTTACAAACAGGCTAGACAGGTGATACTATCCAGGCCTATGCTCACCAGTAGGCTGATATTGATTAACATTTTCATTAACAAAAACACAATTTGCCATGTGGCAATATACATGTACATATAGCATCCTCTCCATGTAAAGTACTCCCATAGTGTACTGATATTTTCTATGCCGACAATTGCTCAGTGCTTTATTTTGTCAAAGATGTAATTATACTAATTAGGGTTAGGGTTAAAGTTAGAGTTTTTAAGGTACATGTAAGTTTAAATTTTGGGTACGGATAGGAATAATGTTAGGAGCAGGGATGAAGTTGGGAAATTGATTAGAATATGATTCTGACTGCAGAGCATACAGTATAATGTATGACCCCACTCCACAAGGCAGTGACTACCGGTAGTGAAAGAACATTATATCATGGAGACCTAACCAGAATTATGATTCTGAACTTGCTTTAACAATTTTGATCCTGAATCTCTCCGGTATTTGTCAAAGAACCGACTTTGCTTGGTCGAAATACAATTTTAAACAAGAATAATTGCTAGGCAAATGGGCAAGTATCATACACTTTTATGGCACATACAGTATCAGGCTCAAATGGGCCTACATGTACATGTACATATGTACATGTACAAGCAAGTCCTCGGGCTGGCTGCAACGAGAATAATAACAAATAGACCTACATGTGCTAAGTTGCTTTGTTTTCTA
The DNA here is from genome assembly GCA_035222895.1 of Strongylocentrotus droebachiensis. Taxonomy (NCBI): domain Eukaryota; kingdom Metazoa; phylum Echinodermata; class Echinoidea; order Camarodonta; family Strongylocentrotidae; genus Strongylocentrotus; species Strongylocentrotus droebachiensis. The sequence goes on from JAVYIG010008520.1 coordinate 81,498, forward strand.
ATCAATCCTCTTACATATATGTTGTTCTAAATATTGATTTGGTGACAAAACCTGGCCCCCTGTGCTGCTCCTGAACTTCAATCAATTGTCCAGTCAAGAATAGGATAAGAAGGGCTTGTCAAGACAGGAAGAGCCTAAAATAGCAATTAAAACTAATCCCATCATACAATATCAGCTTATTAAACAACTAGCCTACTAGGCTTACCTACAGGGGTACCTTATGTCCAACAATAGGGCGCTTTAGTAACGAGACGGTACGCACAGGAGACGGTAACGCGAGCGAAAAAAACGAACTGCGCATGCGTGAATCTGAAATCTCTCCGTCCCGTCGATTTTCGGAACGGTACTCGGCCAACATAGCGTTCGTTCCCTAAACACGACGTAAGAGAGAGGAGCTGACAAATAATTGTTAACTAGATCTAACAATGCAGGGCACTACCATGACTACTGAAGATAAAAACAGGGAATCTACTAGTGATTCCAATGTCTGTTCGATAAGTAGCTTATTCTATACCCCAATCTACAATAAATTGATGGTTTGGCCGTTTAGGCCTACTTTGGGGGACCTTTTTCATCGTTATGCATGACGTGCCTGCACGCTGTGCACTACAGCCCACCGCCGGGTCCATTGCCCCGGCGCTCCGGCCAAGCCTCAAGGCCCTAGAGCACTAGCACCAAAAGGCAGCAGGCGTGCAGTTCAGCGCGGGATACGGCTACGGCTTTGCGTCCCCGTCGCCTTTAGCAGACAGCGAAAGCGCTTAAATATCACGACGGTAACAAGAGTGCGAGACCCGTCACAGTTGGTTAAACACTCCGTCTCCTGTGCGTACCGTCTCGTTACTAAAGCGCCCTAATGATTAAAGGGAGGGGGAGGGGGGGAGGGGGGGGGGTAGGTCACACAGAAGAGAGATTCTGTAATTAATGTTCATTGATAATGAGGGCGAACAGACAAGTGCAAAGAAGCATAGTAGACACTGGGATTAACAGGTGCTGTTGTAAACACATGTAGCCAGAACACTGAATGCAGACATCTCAAAGTCCTACAGTCAAAAACATTTTATTTCTGCTACTCCTGTGTAAATGAACAAAATGATGAGCTATAACAAGAACACCATTTTCCTTATGAATTTTTAAAAGCTGCTGTCAACTCTCCTGGGAGCCTCTCCATGATGACTATTTGAAGAAAAAAAAATTGTTCAGCTATTTAGAATATTGGTAGAAAGCATACAGTGTACTTCCCTGATTAGGCCAAAGAAATCCCCATATTCCTGATTCGGAGAACCCCAATTGTTTTCCCTCTTTAATTACTCTATGGTATCCCCAACCCAAGCTTCTGTTCATGTTGGAGACACTAATACAATGTACATGTAAATGAGCCTTGATAATTTTGAACTCTTCTACTCTGAGATAATAGAGGCATTAATAAGAGATTTTATAGCTGTCTTCTTCATGTGGGAATCATTACCCCATTTGCATACATTTCCTCTGGCCTATTTTTTTAGAAGATTTACCATGGAGTCTACAGCACAGGTAAGGTATCTATATAGGCCCAAATATGCAAAGAATGACATGAATTCCACATGACCTCAGACATAGCTGAACCTCTCAAATCAGCATGCGTACATGACCAAGCACAGCACAGACCCACCTCACCAAACCATGGTCCTGAACTAGAAATAAAATGATTTATTTAACATAACAGAGCCGCTCCTCATTTTATTGTGAAATTCCATTCTTCTTATTTACTCATCCATGATTCAACACAAGGCGCAATACGCTGGGTAAACATTCCCCTTTGAAAGGCGTGTTGAAGTGGGAGGCGTGTGCTCATAAACGTAGGCCCCATGTATAGGTTGTTTCGTAGAATAAATAATAAAGGGCGGCCCGTCGCTATCTATACACAGGTGATTCATTAATGGAATTTGTCTGACAGTATTTCTAGAATGACTTCCGGTGGCGTAAGAAGTCAATGGACGATGAATATGCAGGAAGTTATGAATTTATTATGATGCCAAAATGACTAAATAGTTGTATTTGTTATCAGGAAATAAATCAAAACCATGTCAATAAATATTCAGAGTTGAAACATCATTCAGCTGATTTGTATCATGTGTGTCTATTAAATTCATTTAGAAGAACACTGGATAATCTCTTGCTTTAATGTGCAGTAATATATCAACTCAAAATGTTTAATCGCAGGAAATACATGTAACTAGTTACATGTAGATAACAAGAAACACTTAATAAATTGGAAATATTCAGTTACTAAACTATTTCCCCTTTCTTATATTAAATTACTATTTTAGTATGTACTACCCGGTATGTACAGAACATGGAGGCTTCAAATAAAAAAGTATCTAATTGCTCTTCAGGTTTCAAATTACAATTTTACATTTACATCATACATGTATGTCACTGTGTCACTTTCAAGATTAGCAGTCTGATACTAATGATGCACATGTGTATTTAAAACATGAATGAAGGAACACAATGAATACCAGTACATGTATTGTAGGCCACCGATAAGGTCATCAAGTGTGTCATGAAACATTATGTTATTCTGCTTTATACATGTAGGTGGGACACAAATAAAAATACAAGTAATTGTTTTAATGAGTTAATAAAACATAACAATTTGGCGTAGGCTAATTTGGCGCTTAAACTGATATTTCATAATAAATAGCCTACACAAATATGTAGGCAATCCATACAGTGTTAAGACGTTAATATATTCGAACACAACTTTAAACACCCACAGATTGTACATTGAAGGCTTTGCACTGCTAGCCGTTAGCAACAATCCAGTCTGTCCAACCGACTTTATTAAATAAGAAGCCGAGATATCTCACTCTGCATGCTAGCTCCTTCACTTACATTGTACCAAGACACCACCACCAATGTCTGGAGTGCCCCTAGTGAGCGGTCACCATGGTAATCATAGTCACTATGGCAACACAGTAACACTGAATAGGGCAGAGAGAGCGCTAGGGTGAAGGATCAAGGAATAGTAGCACAGGGAGATACATACATGTACATGTACCATGCTACGCATATAAACACATGGTGAGGGGTTGTTTACAACATTATCTGATTTGACATTTCAAGTTCATGAACATGAAACGTAGCATACAGTACATGTACAAATGTGACACATGGTAGAGTGAGCGTGATGAGGAGGATAACATTATACATTAGCCAGCGGATCTGAAGTCTAAATCAACTACTGTACATGTATTATTATTCATTCCTTATTTCCCATAATATACATGTAGGAGTTAAAAGTAGTGTATTTTTGTTATACCTTTCATGATTATAGACATTCATAAATGCAACTATAAATGGTATTTTTGTCAGTTCTTTTCATTTGTAACTGGTATTATGAACATTCTACATACATGTACATGTAAATCTGACGTCATAACTGTACCATTATTGGTTGATTTCACATGCTTTGTAAGCCTAAGGCTTAAGATTTAGATTGTGTACTATCAAAAATAGTTATTTTACATGTACATGTAGGCCTACATTAAATTGGTACCATTAAACCATCCAATATCAGTACCATTTTTCATCAACATCCAACAACAACATCATCATCAACATCATCACCATCACATTATTATCATCACCACTGTCATCATCATCATTATCATTGTTGTGTTCAACAACATCATCATCTCCATCATCATCATCACCTTCATCTCCATCATCATCATCATCATCATCATCATCTTCATCATCATCATCATCATCATCATCATCATCATCATCTTCATCATCATCATCATTTTCATCATCATCATCATCTTCATCATCATCATACAGACAGAGTAAGATGAACTTACTTGAATAGATTCTCAGCTCCAACTCTCATCCTCATCTCCTTATTAATCTGCTGGTTGTTTTAATTATCATCATGTTCATCATTATGTTCATCATCATCATCATCATCATCATCATCATCATCATCATCATCAGCATTCGTGCAGACAGAGAAAGATACTACCGGTAAGATAAACTTACTTGAATAGATTCTCAGCTCCAACTCTCATCCTCATCTCCTTATTAATCTGCTGGTTGAGTCTTTGTCTTCTGTTCTGCATCTTGCTTCTCATCGTCTGATTCAATGGATCACAACCCTGTATGAAACATTAAACATTGTCATTTCAAATGAACTTTGTATAAAGCCTTGGTCACAAATGCCATTACGAAGTGCTATGAACGCCGTACAAACGATTTTCAGACAATGGAAATTCGGGAAGACAGGGAGATTCGTACAAAATTATCATTCGTACAAACTTTTGTGACCCTAGCTTGAGGCTTCATGTACTTACTGTAACTTACAGCATTATTCAGAGGATCGAGACCCTGTGGAAACACCAACATCTGTCAGTGTATCATTTCATATTTAATATCTTTGACAATAGGCTTTTTTTCTTTTGATTTCCAGTAATAATTCCATTTTAGTACCATGCGTACATAAACAGCCTCTACATATTTTGTATGCAGTTACATGTAAGTGCCATAAGTGCTTTAATCAGCTCACATTCTGTAACTGAAGCAGCACACATCGTTTCTTCATTGTACATTGCATTGTATTTACACATGTGCATGTACTTTATGTAGATGTACAGGACAGGTGTACAAGTACAACATCATTCAATAATACAACACTCATATTAATAACATGCAATACAATTGTGTATTGATGATACAAAATACAATACATTGTAGAATCAATATCTGTACAATTTTCAGATTTAAAAGGCAAATTCATAAAACAGAAATTAGTGCAGGAACTTACCTGTACATGTACATTCAATTGCAGTGGATACTATTCAAAATGCCCTGCGCAATATATAGTATTTAAGTTTTCCATATCAGGTAATCAAGTAGACTTTGACTGATATATATATAGCTAAGATTTGCCATGTAATGTAGAACTTTGGAGTTTGTACATGACGCATCCATGAACACCCAACATGATGATGTAGTAATGACCTTTAAACATCATCCAAGTATCTGTTTGAAGCCATAAGGGAGTTAAAAGAGGTGATAAAACTCACGTACTTTGAGAAACAGCGAAGGCCCTTGTGACTCAAACCAAACGATACATGAATTTTGTGCGTGACTTTATCATATTTTTATGTGAACATCATAAAGCAATGAGGACTAAAATACTTGTGTACCTTATCAGAATGAGAAATTAGTTTCTCTCTCCAATTTGACATTGAAAATTTGATAGAATGGTCCTAGAAAACATTGACATTGAGGACAAGTCCAAGACATTGAGTCACCTTCATGTACACCTGTACCTGTATGTATTACATTTGTTATATCATTTAAGTACAGCCTTGAAATCAAAGATTATCATATATTTTATTTAAATAGTAGACAACACTTTTTTGACAGTCCCAACATCAGGTATAATCACAACGTTTACAGGTGTATGTCAATTGCATGAACGTAAACATGTAATTAAATTTGTATACAGTGTACTACTTTGACACATTAGAGATTTCTAATTAGACAGCAATTAGACAGGTTCAATACTCATTTTTTACCTACATTCCAAACTTACTGATTGAATTAGAAAAAGAATATACTAGACTTTTTCTGAGAAAGTCTTTTTCAGGGTCCAAATTCAAGTGCAAACTGGTGCACTATAGCATAAAGTTAAATTGCAATTTTGAAACTCACATGCATTTTCCCCTTGACAATATCCATTCAGTAGCACTAGCAATCAGTTGTCAACAACTCAAAAAATAAAGATTACACAGCAGAAGTTTTAATATTCCTGTACTTTTAAAAACCTAGCTGTACAGCTTTGAAAGCAGAAGTTCCTGATGATGATGTTGTTGTAGGCCTACATGTAATCGCTGTCTAAACTGAATACAACTGTGTGCATCGTAAATTGGTTGCCAGACATTCTGGTCAGCAAAATTGACTAAATTCCTGTCATCCGAAGCGTGACATGATATTGTTTGCAAATATATGACATCATCTTCTTCCTCTATCAACAAGTCCCATGAGAATTTTCAACACAAATCCCCCCCCCCCCCTCTCTCAACACACACACACAACATAACAAGATTTTTTTTAAATCAAATGTTTTCTTCTTTCTTGTTTTATCAGATTGTTGGGAGTACTATGGATCCTAGAACCGAATTGAGAATGATAAACAGTCCTGACAATGTTTACAAAGGGAGGGGGGGTATTATTGTGTATTTAGAAATGCAGAGTGGATCTGAAAGTAAACAAAATATTTTGCACCATAAACAATTTTTGTTTCTTTAATTAGTTTTAAAGTGTGTGTGGGATTTTTCAAACTATAAATACAATTACATTTAATAACATTTAGACAAAACATTGAAATTCATTTCAGAGCACCTACATTGTACATACATGTATATATATCCCAAATTTGTCTGCTTCACATCAGGGTGGGAATCTCCCTTTAAAAGCATAAGCTAATAGCTGCAATACCATATTATCCTACACAAAATTGGCCCTTATCAAGTTTTGTGAATTGCCACAACCTGCTATTCCCACCTACGGTGTTAACATTTGAAGGATTTTTACAAAATCTATTTTCACCCCTATCAATCCATCTCCCAAACTATCAGTCTGCTCCAAATAATCCCTTAATGAATGGATGTCTTCAGTTACAAGGTGACTCTTCATATTAGGTAACCTGATCTCACCTGGTTGAGGCTGACTGATCCAAATTAAGCCTTCTTTAATCTTGACATTCTAGGAAACTTAATCAGTTAGCACAAGTTAACAGATCAAGTTCCACTTTGAGCTATAGATATCTGAAGGGTTGGTTATTTATAGATGCATTTACACTGCAAGCAAAAATAAACAATTTTTCTCACTTTCTGTTGCTAAGCAACTACAGGCAAACACAACGATAAACAACAAATG
>JAVYIG010008521.1:0-88401 GCA_035222895.1 Strongylocentrotus droebachiensis
AATTTGAAAGACATATTAAAAGTTGAAGATTCAGTGACACAAAGACATCACTCCATATTTTGCCAAAATGAGTATTTGATATCAAAATGTTCAGAAAATGTGGGCTTTCCAGGACACATAAAGACTTAACTCCACCCAACACCCCAGTGTAGACTTAACTATTAAAGTGCTCAGTGACACATGAACCACTTTTTCTCAAAATGGCCGAAATGGAGTTACGTCTTTGTGTGACTGACCCCTCAAAGTGCTCTTACCTGATTGGCTGGAAGTTCATGAGCCCTGTCTCTATCCATCATTGGGATTGGATTCCTGCCTGCTGCCTTCTCTTCATCACCCTATACAACAACAAACAAACATATAACATTCCATTAAACAAACTAACAAACAAACACACAAACAAAACAAAACAATCAAACAAACCAATCTAATTCAATCTAGGAATTTATAAAACGCCAATATCTAGTTGCCTAATCAGCAAAAAACTCAAAGATGGCATATTTCATTTCATTTAGGAGCATTTATATCCAGCCATTTATGTGCTTATCATGATCTACCCACTACAGATATCCCATTAGTTATCTTAGTATTTTGAATATTATATAACTTTTATTAATCTTTACGTGGAAACAAATAAATGAAATAAATGACACTAACTAGCAGGATTAAACATACTGTTTGATAATTGATAAGAAAATGATTATAGAAAACCACTTTATTTCATCATATCAGCCTGTATTACATGTTCAGAGTGCCATATGTTCTGTACATTATAAAGCCTGAAAAAGCCTGAAATTGGAAGTTGTCTGATCTTGAATGTGGCTGAAGTCTGAAATGGTATTTCTGACATGGGGGTGGGGAATGAAATAAATATGTACTAAAAATCTGAATTTCCCTGACATAATCACAAAGGGCATGCTAATTAACCTTAAATATTTAAAAATATTCTAGTAACTATTAGAAGGTTATTAGATAAAAGGGGAAATATATTAGTTATTAATTATATTTCTTATTTCTCTAACCAATTCAAATGCAACATGCAACATAACCTAAAATAATTACGAATATTAATTTCAGGAATGATTAGATAGTTATTATAAAAAAATAAACAAAAATATTAAACTGTAAATTATGAATGTTAATGTCTTCAAACAAACGCATGCAGCATGCAACATAACCTATTTTGAACAAATATATTGTATTAATAAATCATTTGAAAGTTATCAAAAATGAAAAAAAGATAAAAACTTACAATAAATGAATCTTAATGTATTTAACAAAATCATAGGTGGAACACAACAAAGCCTGCAAGTTCAAAATATTGTACCCCCCCCCCCCCCCCTGCCAAGAAAAAAGCTGTTTTGATGCTGTATACATGTAATATTGTCTAGAATCTGGGATTCTGCGAATTTATCAGCTTAGGTGGTACTTGAGTAGCACATTTAATTTGAAAATGAATGACATGTAATCTAGAGAAGATGTGAACTTGGGTGGAAATGTTTTTGAATGAAAACTGTTTGCATAATTGGCTAATATTTGGTAATGTTAAGTTCATGGGTTTGAGGACACCATTGCCATCTTAAAATGAGAGGGGAAATGTTAATTATCATACCAAAGTGACATTCATTAATCAGTTGGGTTTACTTGTTAAGAAACACCATAACTAAAGTGGTTACCTTTTCATGTTATATTTTAGTAAAATGTAGATGTCCAGGATTGTGAAAGGCAAAATACATCCCACTTAGAAATATCCCTTGCTTTCCTTTACAGTTACAGTCTTAATGTGTACTCCTCAAATATACAGTTAACAACATAATTATTAATTCCCCTAGTAAATTTTATGTTTTTTGTTGTTTTTCATAATTCAAGAAAGAAAGGTGGACTGGTTAAATTAGGGCATTTGTTGAATATTTTCAGATTTTAGCTTTATGTCACATTCTCAAAAAACATAAATCAGGAAAAATATTTTTTTCTTCACATTCTTTAAAAAAATGTAAATCTTGGAAAGGGTATGAATAATTTAGTTTTTAACTGTGCATACACAAGTTATGCAACAGAGATTTTGGAAGAGTATGAAGTGAGTGCATGTAAATATAATCTGAATCAAGAACCACAGACTTGTAAATAACAAAATCTATACAAATCTGGGATATCTGAAAGTCCTGTTTTTTTGAAATAATTGAATCAGAGATGTTTTGCAACTCGTATATAGTGGCAAACAAACCATCATGAACAAAACCTCTAAAGTTTCATCCTGCAAATTCATTTTTTGTTTTAAAGTAATTAAGTCCTTTTGGTACTAAAGTATTAACACCAAAACATAAATTATGTGGATTGTATATGGCAATGTTCTTACACATGCAATTTGAATAACTTTCAACAAAACATGCACATGAGCCATTCTAGCACACAAGTGGGAAAGACACACACACACACACACACACACATGATGCACTGCAAATGTTAATTAGATACAAAAGGGCACATGTTAAAATTCATTTAATCACAGAAACCTGAAAGGCTTGATCAGCACTAATTTTTTATAGATAATTGGTTTTTGAAATATTATCTTCTTCAGAATAGACTGTCTGCATGAGTACCGCATGATATACCGGTATTTAAAAATTATATGTTCTAAATCGTTATTTTTTTTGTACAAAAATAGATACTTATGAACTCCCTTTCTAGGTATGTCTATACATCAGCTCGAGATTGCCAAATAGGCAGCTATTTCTAATTTGGAAAATAAGCCAGAAGTTTCAAATCGCATCTTTATCAGCTCGAGACTCAACCTCGAAACGCGAGCTCGAGAAATTAGTTCAAGATAATTTGCTTAGCGTTCGCGCATAGTGCTAGTCTTCGGGCTGGTGAAAGCGCACCAGACAAATAGCAGAATATTTGCAAACTAGTCCAAGATATCTTGGGAAGATTTTCACAACCAAATATCCTGCTAATAGCAACTGCGGGCTGATGAAGACGCAAATTAGTTCGGAAATTTGCGATCGGGATATTTAAAATAGCATGTTATTTGGCAAACTCGAGCTGATAACGACAGACCTTCTGTAACCTTTTAGTTTTCTGTGATTAAAGAGTCAGAAAAAAAAAACACACGCAAGAAAGACATAGGAGAGTGTAGAGGGGCACCTGTTGATAAAATTCCTCGAAGATTTCAAGTGCAACCTTTCTCTGAAGATCAAAAGGTTTGACAACGGCCACCAGATCACACGCTGTCATGGCTATAGAGCGGCACAGACCTCTACAGAAATATTAAGATAAACACTTTTTTCTTCCACCGATTCGCTAGCTATCATCCCTTAAAATATCTTTTGACAATGACAGCTACAGAGGGCGACAAACCCCCACTTTGCTGCCTCTCCCTCTCTCTGTCGTCTTGAGAATGCATTAAGTTTTGGGGAAGGGATGGTGGGGGTATTTTACTACTCTGCCTTGAGACTAATTAATTTTTTGAAAATCTTAAGTGTAGACCCATTTTCTGTATTTCATATTAGTTTTTATTAAATAATGAAATATTTTGAGATGAGTAGGTAGTCCATTCTATTTTGTGTCTGCCAAAGGATTTTTATGATATTATTGAGATCTTTGAACTTTGAAGACATGGTCCAAGTCAACTATAGAATTGACAAAGATATAGGGTAGAAAGACTTACATAACAGGTACTGCAATAATAAAAAGGTGATACTAAATCAATATGGACAGTAATCATCTGTGTGTACAGAGAGAAAGAATATTTATGTAAACAACTAATATGTGCTTGTTCATGTGTATAAAGTTAGTGTTCTTTTAATTGGTACATGTAGCTTGTATATTACAGGAAAGAAAGTGAAACAGAGAGAATGAAATAAAAGGGGAGAGAGAGATAGAGATAGGGAGAGAGAGAGCAAGAGAGAGATGGAGAGAGAAAGAGAAAGAGAGATACAGATACAGAAGGGATAGACAGAGTGGAAGAGAGATATTAACAAGAAACAGAAAAGGATAAGAGAGTGAGAAAGAAAGGTATGTGTAAAAAGTGAGACAGGTACACGAGGAGAGAGAGAGAGTGAGAAAGTGAAAGAGAGAGAAAGAGACAGTGAGAGACAGAGCAAGAGAGAGGGAGGGAGAGAGAGAGAGAGAGAGAGAGAGAGAGATAAAGAGAGGGGGGAATATGTAGGAAAAAGTGACCATATGTAGTAGGGGGAAAATGGGGAGGGGGTGGGAAATAATTGTGTAAATCAATTAATTACATATACCAAGACATGCATAGAGAGTAAGAGGCAGCAGAGTGGTCAGTGTTTTCTTGCTACATTTACAGAGAGAAGGAACACAAAATAAAAGAATACAGACTCAAAATGCCTTGACATTTAGAAAAATTGTAAATTTGTTTTCCAATAATCCTAAAAGCTTATTAAAAATATGAAATTCTCATTTTTAGAATTCAGAAGAATGAACCAAAAATTCCACATAAACGAAGACAAAAAACACCACTGCATTTTGAGCCTTTTTAAAATTTACATAGGTATCAACATATTGTGGTACAAGAATACTTTCAATATCAATAAATGTTGAAATTTGTACAATTCATTTATTTTTAAATTTGAGGTTCCTATGTGAGGAAAGCCAACAACTATCTTCCATGAATTAAAAATGGCCTTTATGAGCATATTAAGCATACATAACATATATTGTACTATGTAAAGGTAAATTAAGGCACTAAAAAAAACATCAATCTTGTTACAATATTTTTCTTGAAAGACAAAAAGAAAGCGTTCCAAAAATAAAGGAATAAATCAGAAATGTAGAAAGTGTATAAGAATTTGATACCACAGTGATACACATTAACAATTTTTAAAAATAAACACATTATGAATAACAAACATTTACATTTTCAGTATTGACACAGACATTCAAAATGATTTTGTGAATACATACAGTGAAAGATAGAACACTGCATGGCTATGAATATGCATGATTCCTCATGCATATTCATGTTCATGTACCTCATACTTCCAAGTGCTTTATCACACCCCACATGCTCGCATACACACCCACACACCCTCATAATAAACACACATCAACCCAGAATTAGAGAGTAAACATAGATTAGTAAATATATAATATACCACAATGCATGACATTAATATTCATATATTCATAAGCATCTTGCATTATTCATATAATGTTATTAGGCTCCTCCTACCTGTTGGTAGAACTCATCGAAGATCACTTTCACTGTCTGTTGTTGAATGTGCCATGGTTTGTATTTGCGGCTAAATCGCATGCCGTCATTGACAATGCCTTGACGCATTGTCTAGGTTTATTAACAATTACATCACAATTTTTTTTTAACGACAAGAGAATGGAAAGGGAGAGAATGAGGATAGAGCATTTGTGCAAGCAGAAATAGCATGATACACATACAGCGATTATTCAATATATAGATTATATTAAAAAGTGCAGGCATATATGTTTACAAATCATCAAACAAATGTATGAAATAAAAAAATAAAAAAAACAATAGTCAAATATTAACAAGCAATGCATGCCACCAAACACATATCATTGCATGCAAAAATCCATTCAACGTAAAATATTAATGATTTATGTGAAATTGCAAGGCATGCATGTGCATTCATTCATATTATAGCAAGTGATGTGCATTTATGGACAGCAATTTGGACCATTTTCACAAGAGGAATGATAAAAACAAGAATAAAAACAAAGGGAGAGGGGAGAAAACCAAGCAATTCAGGTTAGTATGCTACATAAATAATGCATCGATGCAAATCTCACTGCAAACAAGCAAAAATATCACCACACAAAACATATGGTAATGTAATTAGTCAAATAAGCATGACCCATGGATTTACTCCACAGAGAAATGCTGTCAAGTGCAGATTGAAATGATCTCTCTAAATAAAACAAAATGGATCTGTTTACTAAACCTTTCCTTGCCATCAGCTGAAATAAGGCTGAAGGGTGACCAATTACATTTTCTGAAACCATCAAATTGTCATTTTTTTCTTGAAGGCAAAACTGAAAGAATGGTAAACTTCGTTCTTATAGCAGATATTTTTACTGCAATTCAACAATCAAACAAACAATAACGTTCAGAATTCAGCTCTTATATTAGATGATTGACAATTAGTGCTTGCTGTGGCAAGGAAAGGGTTAATGGGGATTCTAATGTCAAGTTGGCACCAAGATACTAGTGCAAAATTGAATTCATTGTTGTGAAATATAATTAACAATAACACAACAATCACACTATTGTTTTATTTGGATTGAGATTACTGATATAGATGTATTTCTCGTCATTCACATATATCATTCCCCATAATGTATAAGATGAAAAACAGTATAATAGTGAGACTTTATTGTAACGTTTTTCAGGATGAGAATTTTCAAAATTTTGAATATCAATTGAAATAAATTTGTTTTATGTTATTTGGGGCAGATTACTTTTCTTATGAATATGCATATCTTGTACAAAATGTGACAATAGGTATATGTTTATGAATAACAATACTTGGTCAGTTTATCTAAATAAGAATTTATATGGAAATATTTATTTCAAGATATAGCATTAATTGTATTCTAAAGTCTTCTTGTGTATTCTACTGAACACAATCAAGAACACTTAATGTTCATTAATATCATTTGAATTTAAAGGTAACAGTATTCTGGAGGCATTACGGTGTCCAATGTTGTGTGCATTATTACAGAATGTAATAATCACACAACAATATGTCTGATTCCTCCATGAGTTGGGCCGGTATTCAATTCAATTCTTAAGTCAGAAATATGAGTATTTTAACTCAGTTTTCAGCTTAGATAAAAAATACTTAGCCAACTTCGGTATTCAGTTGATGCTTCTGGCTAATATTTTTACCCTAAATTTAAGACAGCTCCCTAGCAAACGTAAGTCAATTATTTTCATACACAGTCATTAAGCTGCGCACAATTATATTAGTATGCATTTAAATGGAACACTTGAATTGCACATTACTTTTGATTGACAGTAAGCAAGTTTGTTGTACAGTTGGCTAGCAAAATTAATTTGCTTAAATATGAACTAAATAAGAGTTAATACATTTTACTTAGTTAAGGCAAAATGCTAAGTAAAAGTTTACTTAAACAAAGTATCGCATTGAATACCGGCCCTGATTAATAAATATACTTCATAAGAGCTTTCTGTTGTATTGTATATTGTTTTTGCAGAGCCAGAGAGATCTTAACTCTGTAGAAGTATATGAGTTAGTGCCCTTCTGGCTTTCAACAAACAACATTTATTTCAAAATGAATCAATATATAATTTATTTCAAATATGATATGTTCAAAATGACTTTCATTTTTAAACAAATGATGTGAAATGAATAAGAACGGAGAGGAGAACATTTCATGTAGCTGCTTCGATTTGGAAATATTTGTTGGAAACAATTGTAAGAAGAAGCATTGAAAGAAATACTTTGGGGAGAGTTTTTGGTTGGCAAAATGTTGCTGGGGAAAATAGATGGGTGAGAGCTGCTTGTGAAGGAATATTGAAAAATTATTGCAAGTGGAGAAGAGAAAAAGAATTGTTGGGTTCTCGACAAGACTTGTAGATGTGAGAGTAAGTAGAAATTGAAGACTTTGGTTAGTCATTTGTACACAAAAAGTTTTGAAAAATGTGAGTTTTATGAGAAGGAATGTGAATTAGCAATGTTCTTTGCAGAATGGTGAGTACAGATATAGGGAGAAAGGGGTTAATTAAGAAGGATGTTAGGAATGCTGAGAGTTTAACAGAGTTTATGGAGTGATGGATAAAAGTAAAGGAGAGTGTTTGAATATAAGAATGTATGACGATTTGAGGAAAACTGAGAACATTGCATTGTAAATGTACACATGTGTTAGTGACATCCAGTATTTTAGTACATAAATGATGAAATGATATGATCAGAAACAGTGGAATAGATCAATGTGTAGAAATTGATAGTGAACGATAAGCAACATGGAAATACATGATAGAGAACTTGTACATGTACCCTGCATACATAACATGTGTCCACATTAATGCAAGATGGTGTCTGTCATTTTAAGCTTGCACAATTCATTTGTGAGAATTACGATATGATAACAAGGAAACTGTGTTAATTCACTTGTAAAAATATATAACTTTCTATACCCTTCCCTCACGCCAATGTGCTGTTGATATACATTTACTATGTAAGAAATGAGGGGTAGTGAAAATTGCACTTAAATATTTGTAGATATAAATGAATGTTAGGGAAAAAATGTAATTATTTTTCCTTTGTCTCTGACTTAAAAGATTTTGAAAATGATTTTGTATTACTGCCATGTAAATATGCCTGTTCATTTCAATTCTTTGTGCAAATTGTAAAAAGTGATTAAAAATGTCACTGCAAACTCTGATTACTAAAAAAAAAAATAACATGCAAAAGAGAAATACACATCAATAATCACAATCAAACGAGATGTACATGAAGTGATAAAAGTAGTAGATTACAGACCCAACAGTTACAAGAAGTATTATTGGGAAATCTCTCCAGATAAAGAGATGACAACAAAAACTAAACAATTATAAAATGAAAATGTTTTCTTGAAGAAGGAAAAAGTTTAAAAAAATGATACTAGGCAATAAGGAAGAAAACCAATATTAAGATTCCAGAAGCTTCATGTACAAATGTGAATTTGTAATGCCTTTATATTGATGTCTGTACAATATCTGTTCAGAAAAGTGACTAACTTGAGTGATTTGCATTTCAGTCTCAATTTAAAAACTAATATAAACTGTCATCATTTATATGTAGATGTATATGAAGCTACTCATACACAAGATAACCTGTGTGGTGTACATCTCCTTCAAATATTTGTTACTCAAAGAATCAATTATTTAAATGAAGAAATGGCTACTCTCTTTTTAAAATGAATTTATCAAGCATCAGAAATAAAAAGCTGCAGAATCCAAACCAAAGTTTAAATTTGAAGGAATGTTTCATGCCAAAAATGCACATTTTAACTACTTTGAGCGAAAGTTACTCAGAACTGAGTGAATTTTCAAAATGACTTTTCATGCCACCCAGGAACCCAGATAGAGAGAGAGAGAGAGAGAGAGAGAGAGAGAGAGAGAGAGAGAGAGAGATGAAAAGAGAAAGAGATAAAGACAGAGAATGTGGTGAATTAAAAGTGTAAAGGTGGTCAAAATATATACACAGCAAACAGTCATATTCAGTCCAGATTTCCATCTTTTCTTTATTACAGGGCCTCGTTGCACAAAACTTACTATTGATGGTACCTTTGCCATCAAAACCTTGATTTTGATTGGCTGTTAAGCCCCGTTACCATGGTAGTTGCCATTGATGGAAAAGTTACCATCAATGGTAAGCTAACTTAAATGTACCTAAAATGTTAACCATTGTCATTCATAGAATGCCAAGTTAATCCATCTTTATGTGCTTTAAAATCCTTTTCCTATGATTTAAAAAATAATAATTTAATATGAAATGGCTTTTGTCTCTTTTGTATAGTTCTTTGAGTTAATCACTTGAGTATAATTTCTAACAAAATGACTATGACAAGTACATTTTTATTTCTCAAAGAGTAGAGAGACTACAATCAATGCAAAGAATTTAGAGAGAAATCTGGACTCTTTGACTAAAAAAACAAAGAGTAAAATAGCAAACCACACAAGACCCAAAACAGATAAAGAGCACACTCACATCAAAGACGTCACTTGTTTTAAGGTAGTGGCATTTGCTAAATATCTTTAACATTTCAGTTGCTTTCTTAGTCTCTTTGCACACATGCAATTTTGCACACAATAGGCGCCAATGGAGGGGATTACCATACTTTGTGCTACAAAATGGCTTTTCAAAGTTCCCCATTTCCTGGGGAGTGTTTCACAAAGATCCTAAGTAGAACTTAACACTAAGTTGGACTTAAAAAGTATGGACAGCCATTGGAGCCTTAAAATGAAATATATTCAAAAGCAAAAATTCAAGTATTTTAGACTTTTCATCAATTCCACATCAAGAACATGAAATCTCCCATGATAATAGAAAATATGAATGATTTGAATCAACATTTTTTGCCTTCTAAAAAAAAAATTAAAAAATGTTTTCAAGGATGCTAATGGCTTCCCATAAATTTTAAGTCCAACTTAGAGATAAGTTCAACTTAGGATCTTTGTGAAACACCCCCCTGGTCTTGATTAGCTCCATGACAACCCTTTTAACACCGGTATAGATTAATATTGGACTGGAAGAGCTAATAGTCTTGAAGCCTTTTGCATATATCTATCTCACCATGAATACAATGTGGCACAGGAATATTATTTGTGCGGCATATAAAGATTTAAAGTATCTCATAAAGAGTTACACATCATGTGGGGGAGTGGGAAGAGTCAGATCTTTCTCCAGATACCAGTAACTTACTACCATCCCCCTAAATGACAACATACATGTAGATATGATAAAATCATAATTTGCTATGTCTTTCCCCAAAAGTATTTGCTATATATATGTAAATCAATTGCCTCAGGATGTTCCTTATCCACAAATGATCTTAACATGTATGTATGTATGAATGCTCCCCAGGGAGTGGAGAATGTGCATACATTGTGTGCGAGTAAGCCTGAATCCGATGACTGGGGTAATAATATATGTGTAAAGTGCTTAGACACATCGTTGTATCGATGTATTGGGCGCTATATAAAAGCTGAATATTATTAAGTTATTATGTAATCCAATGGGATATCTTCTTCTTCACTTTCATGTAAGTCCAAGGTAAAGTTGCCACCAATGTTTAATTGATTTCGAAGCAAAGTTTTTTCCATTCATTGCTTACAATTGCCACTACCTTTAAATAGGGAAGTCCGCACTGACATAAACAAATTTTGATCTGAAAAGAAAATCAAAGTTGCAAATTTGTGTCTTGATCTTCAAGACTTTAAAGATTAATGGTTTCTTTATCTAACATTTTAATTTTTTGATTTCTTTTTACTTTCATTCAATTTTGAATGTCATTTACTTTTTACTTTCTTTCAAATCAAATTTGTGTCAGAGTGGGCTTTCCCTTTAAGAGCTGGTAAAATGTGACAAAAATAAAGAAGTGATCACCATACATCATGATAAAGTACAGAATATGACAAACCCAACAGACAAGGTGTAAAGTAGAACTCAACAGAACAGTGCAATACAAGCATGGAAGAGAGATAGGGATAGAGAGAGAGAGAAAGAGAGAGAGAGAGAGAGAGAGAGAGAGAGAGAGAGAGAGAGAGAGAGATAGAGATGTGGGTACTTCAAGGAATGAGGTTGTTGGTAAAGGTGCAGGGTTAGTTAGCAAGGAGAACATAATGGTAAGGAGATAAGGATTGGATGCAGGGGTGTTGGCCTCATTAAGATTCTTATAGGATAAAAAAAAACTGGATTAATAGAACTCTCAACACTCACTTCAAAACACATCTTTACATGTCCATGTTAAGATCCTATATCAATCCAAAATCAACTGTCCCCTAGCTGCTGCAATTTCATTTTCCATCCCAGGCACACCACCAGTCATCTTGATATCACCACTCCTTACCCTCATAGCACCCCATCCATACTACCAGTCATCTTGATATCACCCCTCCTTACCCTCATAGCACCCCATCCATACTACCAGTCATCTTGATATCACCCTCCTTACCCTCATAGCACCCCATCCATACCACCAGTCATCTTGATATCACCCCTCCTTACCCTCATAGCACCCCATCCATACTACCAGTCATCTTGATATCACCCCCTCCTTACCCTCATAGCACCCCATCCATACTACCAGTCATCTTGATATCACCACTCCATACCCTCATAGCACCCCATCCATACTACCAGTCATCTTGATATCACCCCTCCTTACCCTCATAGCACCCCATCCATACTACCAGTCATCTTGATATCACCCCCTCCTTACCCTCATAGCACCCCATCCATACTACCAGTCATCTTGATATCACCCCCTCCTTACCCTCATAGCACCCCATCCATACCACCAGTCATCTTGATATCACCCCCTCCTTACCCTCATAGCACCCCATCCATACCACCAGTCATCTTGATATCACCCCTCCTTACCCTCATAGCACCCCATCCATACTACCAGTCATCTTGATATCACCCCTCCTTACCCTCATAGCACCCCACCCATACCACCAGTCATCTTGATATCACCCCCTCCTTACCCTCATAGCACCCCATCAATACTACCAGTCATCTTGATATCACCCCTCCTTACCCTCATAGCACCCCATCCATACCACCAGTCATCTTGATAACACCCCTCCTTACCCTCATAGCACCCCATCCATACTACCAGTCATCTTGATATCACCCCCTCCTTACCCTCATAGCACCCCATCCATACCACCAGTCATCTTGATAACACTCCCTCCTTACCCTCATAGCACCCCATCCATACTACCAGTCATCTTGATATCACCCCTCCTTACCCTCATAGCACCCCATCCATACTACCAGTCATCTTGATATCACCCCCTCCTTACCCTCATAGCACCCAATCCATACTACCAGTCATCTTGATACCACCCCTCCTTACCCTCATAGCACCCCATCCATACCACCAGTCATCTTGATATCACCACTCCTTACCCTCATAGCACCCAATCCATACTACCAGTCATCTTGATATCACCCCCTCCTTACCCTCATAGCACCCAATCCATACTACCAGTCATCTTGATACCACCCTCATAGCACCCCATCCATACCACCAGTCATCTTGATATCACCCCTCATAGCACCCCATCCATACCACCAGTCATCTTGATACCATCCCTCATAGCACCCCATCCAAACCACCAGTCATCTTGATATCACCCCATCCTTACCCTCATAGCACCCCATCCATACTACCAGTCATCTTGATACCACCCCTCATAGCACCCCATCCATACCACCAGTCATCTTGATATCACCCCTCATAGCACCCCATCCATACCACCAGTCATCTTGATACCACCCCTCAAAGCACCCCATCCATACCACCAGTCATCTTGATACCACCCCTCATAGCACCCCATCCATACCACCAGTCATCTTGATACCACCCCTCATAGCACCCCATCCATACCACCAGTCATCTTGATATCACCCTCCTTACCCTCATAGCACCCCATCCATACCACCAGTCATCTTGATATCACCCCTCCTTACCCTCATAGCACCCCATCCATACCACCAGTCATCTTGATATCACCCCCTCCTTACCCTCATAGCACCCCATCCATACCACCAGTCATCTTGATATCACCCCTCATAGCACCCCATCCATACCACCAGTCATCTTGATATCACCCCTCCCACTCCATTCAAATCAGTTTGATATCTCATCACACATCTTTCTCACATCTCAACTTGTTACCACATGGTAAAATTCATCTTCTTTGACAGAAGTATTAGCTTTATACACTTTGAAGTAAAAAACCCACTACATTTCCATGCATGACTTGAAGCCTTTTACTGTCATAACTCTGGAAGGCTTAGAATAGTTTAGATTTACAATTCAAACCAAGAAATCAACTTCTGAATAAACGAAGCAATAAAATGCATACTTGTAGATGCCCATTTTAAGTTTTAGTTTTCACACAATTTGAATAGTATTAACAATTTATTCTCTGATATTTACAGTGATTCTTTGTTGCAATTTGAACAATGATGCACCCCCTTTCATTGGAGTCAAAAAAAGCTTTTGCCCAGTGTTTTTTTTTTTTTTTTTTTTTTTTAGGTGGGGGGGGGGGGCAATTTTTAAAATCTTGCACCTGAAGAAAATATATTGTAGAAGTTGATTTCATTAATTGTAATGTTACCTTTTTTTCCAGGCATACTTTTGAAAAGCTACAAGTACACGTCCGTCCATGGAAATATGAGTAAGTTAGAGATGTTTGTGATTTTTCCTCCTTTAAATGTGACTTGGCTTGGCTTGGCTTGGTTTGATCAAAAGAATACATTTTAGGCCTTTCATATCGACCATGTAGCTACTTGAATATTGTATAAAGCCTTTTATGAAATGTTTTCCCCTTCGAATAAAATATATCCAAGTGGTATGAAGGAAAGCAAATGGCTTCAAATCATCCATGGTTTAATGGTGGAATCAATGTTCCATCCAAAGATGATTTGACAACATCCCTCTTTCCCTTGCCCCTCCTTTCTTACCTGTGTTCCTGGTTATCCCATGAGAAGTTCTTCTCTTCCACAATCTTCTTGAGCTTAGCTTTGTTAGGGAAGAAGAGGGCCAAGTCGGTCGCTAGGATAGCATGTCTGATATCACCCAGGACTTGCTTGTATTCCTCAGAGGAGAGGTGCTTGAAGATGTTATGACCATCGTTCTGTAGCGTAGTGAAAATGGCAAGATTAAGTGGAAGATAAGTAAGAGAAGAGTGATGGTAAATGGAAGAGATGAAAAGTTATGAAAGCAGAGCTGCCAACCTCGCGCAACCAAAAAAGAAACCATGATGGCAAAGAAAAGGAATTCATTAAAACCAAAGTTACACCCACGGGAGACACACTTCCAATGCAGAAATGTCCATTTCTCATGCTTTTTTTTTCCATATTAGGACAAATACAAGTAGGTATGTTGTTATTGTTATTTCAGTGTTATTGGCGTTTCATTTTTTATAGGCATATTTTTCTTTTCAAGTATGTTTTAACCTTAGTTTTCCATTGAATTTGTTATCAAAACAACATTTTAGGGCAGTTATTTGACATGCGGTATGTAAAAAAAAAATCTAAATAAATTGAGACGTGCCTACCTGAAGGATAGTTATGGTCATGTTGAAGTGATGATGTTCCATGGTTGAGGTAGAGTAGACTGATGCTAAGGGTGATGCTGTGTTCACCATGAAAGCATTGTTCTTACCCCGATGATCAAGATCATGGCACAGACAGGCTACAAACAGAGCCAAGGCCTGGAGGGGGTCAAAGGTCGAACACACAGGGTCAAAGGGAAGCAATTATGATGTATGACGATATACAGTCAAACCTGCTTTAGTGACTACCTGTCTACAAAGACCACTTTTTGTGTTTCCCTTGGCGGTCGCTGTAGACAGGTTTGACTGTACAATATCATCTGACCTGTGTACATGCAAAATTGTAAAATTCTTAGGGTTAGCAATTAAAGTAAAATTGCAGTAAAGCTTTAGTCCAGGAAACATCTTTCAAAATAATTGTGAATACCGGTAGGCATCGTGTTATGGTAAAGTTTAGGCCAGTGGAAAATAAAAAGAATGTCAACAAAACAAAAATATTTTTTAGATCCAGAAGAATAAGAATTAAACATACTAAATGTGCAAAATGAGCAATAGTCACAGAAAAATCTGGGTCAATTTGCTTCTAATGTACATTGTGCTCTTCATAAATAAAAACAATTCATTTGAAGAAAAAATTACAATCTGTAAATTGGCAATATAGAGTGGGATTTATATTCACTGTTTTCATATACAAATTAGCTTGTTTTGTTAGTCATTTGTGATTGCTATTCATATTAGTTTATTCACAATACATTAGTGTCCCAAACTATGGAAGAGTAAATTATAGAAATAATTTTTCAAATTTTGGCCACAATACGGAGCCAATGCTACAAGGTAACACCTATCTATTTAAACTTTTCAAAACTTCTAAACTTGAATGGGTTAAGGGAGTGTAGCCTGACTTGGGGCCAACGGGTATAATACGACTATGGACGACCCGACAGCAGCAATCACGTGCATGCAACATACGCGAAACCGAAGTGTGAGGAGAACTTTGGTCTGTTTGCGAACGCTGACCATGTAGAGATTAAATTGCTGACTACTGTTAATCAAGTCCATTTGTTTACATGCAGTTGTCCAAAAGAAGACGTACATGTAGATGGCGTTAACCAGTATTTGCCTAGCTACACTCCCTTTAAGAAGAAAGCAATAACGTTACTACCTCTAATGGATTAAAGACTTGTCCTTGTCCCGTCATGATCATGGTGTATACACTGTGAGCGACGGAGAAGGCGTGGGTCCAGTTATGGTAGGGCACTCTGCGGTAATTCTTCCTCACCGTTAAGATGAAACGACACAGCTCATCATAGTCAAACCTAGTATACACACAAGCCATACAAAGAACGTTGGGAAGATAGTGGATACTCTATACAGCACTGGTGGATGGGGGAAGGGGGAGGGTCAACTTGCCCCTCCCACTTTTCAAAAACACAATTGACATACTTTAATTACAAACATAATTTAAATACATTGTCATCCCTTTTTAATTTTTGACTAAAAAACCCTCTGAAAAAGTGTTATATTTTGTTGGGGGGGGGGGTAGGGGGCTTGTCAACTTTTTCTTGGAATTCTGACCCTTTTTCATACAAAGTCTTAGATCTGCCACTCCTGCACAGAATTTATAGAGAGTCCTTGTGCATCACAAATACTTTACAGCTCAGACGATGTTCGTAGATGCTTTTAAAACATGACTCAATGAATATTCTTTTTATTATGATTTTCACTGTCTGCATAATGGGACATCAAATGAATTATATGGCATATGCTCTGATGATATTTTCCATGACTGTTTCACATATTGGATGCAAATGTTCAAGGGTTGAACTATAAAAGATTATTATTATTATTATTATATACTTCAGGGGATACATGTAAGTTTATTTTATATATATGATCTGAATATCCTACTACAATATACCAGGCTTTAACAAAACTATCAAGCACTTATCATCTTGCATTTCATATCTCTCTTATCAAAAAGAGAAAAATATGAGTTCCTCACATCTACTATACTTTCTCTAATATTAACAAATAATGTATATGGCTGTATATTTACATCATTTTGTACTTACCTTTCCAAGTTTGAAATATCCGTAAAAATCATTTAAAATATTAATATTCAAACAAAGAAAATTGGCTAGGGCAGCCTAAATTGTTTTACATCACTATGAAATGATATCTTGGCACATCTATTTTCCTACATCAATTCATTATGCAATCTTAATTTTATTTTCTTAATGCATGTTACATTTTCTATTGTTTTTCAATTATAACTTTGAACAAAAAAAAATGTCATAATTTTTCAACATTCACCACAAGTCCAAACCAAACCATTGCCATTTCATTATAAACACAATCAAACATGCATATTCTACAGTGTAAATCCATATCCTTTCAAAATAAGAATTAAATCTTTGAAAAAAAGCCAAGTTGTAAGGTTAGTTTCAGAAGATTAAATATTTGTGATATAAAAAAACATGAATAAAAAGAAAAGAAGCCTCCACCAGACAAGCGAATTATGAAATATTTACTGTAAGCTTATAAAAAACATGCATCAGTTTCCAACATTTCTGTTATCCTATTTACATGATTGATATCAAGAATGAAGCTAGCGGGTCGGTTGTACATGTATGTGGACACGATAAAACTAAAGTATTATTATAAATAATAACATAAAAAACAAATGCTGTTTAATTTCAATTTAATTTCTTTTTATAGTTTTTCTGTGAGGTGATGATATGGGGGGGGGGGGGGGGGTCTGAGGACTGTTGAAAAAATAGACAAGCGCAAAATCTATTTTGCAAGACAAAGCAAATCAAAAAAGCAAAGCTAAATCATCTCAATAAAAACGAGGATAAGAACTGAATGTACTTCTGCCGATATGTAGCTTCTTAGAGCATCTCAAAATAATGTGCTTGGGAAAAAGTAAAATATATATGAATATATTTCATTGTGTTCTTGAAAGTCAACTATCTTTTGATCTGGTTCAAAAAGGAAAAGCTGTTTAAACTGGGTATAATAGTATCAGTATTTTTTTGTTCATTTGAAAGTTTGTTAAAAAGGGGTGGGGTAAAATAAATAAATTACTCCTTTCCTTTATGAATATCTTGTTACAACTTCTTTGTCCCTTCCAAATTAACAAAATGTATGAATAAATTCATGTAATCATACAATATCCTTTCTATCTTGTGAACGTATTAATTTCATTAATTCAATTTGTTACATAATTTGTACAGAATACAGAGGTTAATACCAGGGACTCAATGAATAAGGAATCTAAACCAGTTTTAAATTAGCATATTTCTAAGATTACAAGCGTATATATCTAAACAAGAATGGAAACTTAAAAACTGTGAAGAAGGGTATAGAGTGCAGAAATACAGAAGAAGTCATTATTGATAATACATGTGAAAAGAATCATTTTTAACAAGCCATTTATGTGTTTTTCATGATTCTCCCACTTCAAATATCTCATTGTAGATGTTTGTATTTTGAAGAGTATGTAACATTGTTTTATCTTCACATGGAAACAAATAAATGAAATTAAAACTGTTGACAGCGCCAGGAGCTGGTCAAACGTCTACCAGTATTCCAGTTTGCTTATCCTAGAATCACTATATGTCCAATAAAATCTTTGGTGGGGGTTACAAGAATCTGTATCATCAAACATGTTAGTCACGGCATAACAACACTGAATCATATTTCGAAGCTCTATTCTACTTTGTAATCTATGTTAGTTTCTAATGATAACTGCTTATATTTTGCAAAATTTCAGAGACCTGATTCTTCAAAGCAATTTAATAGGTATATCTTGTCCTGCCTGTGAAAATTGTTAATTAAGCTTGCTCAATGAAGATTTGATTTAAAATTAGCCAATTAAAGATATCTAATCTAAAAGTAAATCATTTTCTAATGCTTAAAAACCATGCTATTGTTTTTTCCTATTCTCACCTCGAATAATAGTACTTACAAAAATCTTGATTTCTAAGAATGCAACAATGTGTGTAGTATACATGCATCTACTATCTGCTGCATTACGAAAACAAAGTTTTTTATTTCATGAAAGACTAGACTGCCCACTATCTATCTCCAAAAGTAATACCAAGGGTTAATTACAGTACATTGTACATGAGCTAAATTCCCTTACTGAGTATACTTAATATACCTTCTACATTTTGAAAAAATCATAAAGCTTACAGGTCTCTGATAAGTGAAATCAAAATAAGATAATTCTTCTAAAAACCACACAAACTGCAAAAAAGAGGGTTTTGAAGATTGAATTTCTTCTACTTCTCTGGTTGAATACCTTTGTTGATGGTCAGGATGGCCGGGTGGTGGACTGTGTTCAATACCAATGAGAACAAGAGTGATGGTGAGTGAACAAGATGCAAGCCAAGATTAAGTGGAAGATAAGCAAAAGAAGTGATGGTGAATGAACAAGTCGCGAGTGATGGTAAATAAACGAGATATAACATAAGATTGAGGGGAAGATAAGTAAAAAGAGTGATGGTGAATGAACAAGTTGTAAGTCAAGATTAAGTGGCAGGTAAATAAAAAGAGTAGTGGTAAATGAACAAGATGCAAGATAAGATTGAGGGAAAGATAAGTAAAAAGAGTGATGGTAAAAAAAGCAAGTCAAGATTAAGTGGAAGATAAGTAAAAGAGTGATGGTAAATAAAGAAGATGCAATTCAAGATTAATTGGAGTATAAGTAAAAAGGGTGATGGTGAATGAACAAGTTGCAAATCAAGATTAAGTGGAAGATAAGTATAAAGAGTGATGGTGAATAAACAAGATGTAAGATAAGATTGAGGGGAAAAGTAAAAAGAGTGACAGTAAATATACAAGATGCAAGATAAGATTAGGTGAAAGATAAGTAAGAATAGTAATGAGAAATAACCAGATACAAGATAAGATTGAGGGGAAGATAAGTAAAAAGAGTGATGGTGAATGAACAAGATGTAAGATAAGATTGAGGGGTAAAGTAAAAAGAGTGACAGCAAATGAACAAGATGCAAGATAAGATTAGGTGAAAGATAAGTAAGAATAGTAATGAGAAATAAACCAGATACAAGATGAGATTGAGGGGAAGATAAGTAAAAAGCAAAAAGAGTGATGGTACATGTAGATGGAGAAGATGCAATTCACGATGAATGAACAAGATGCAAGTCAGAAGTAAGTGGCAGATAAGTAAAAAGAGTAATGGTGAATGAACAAGATACAAGATAAGATTGAGGGGAAGATAAGTAACAAGAGTGATGGTGAATGAAAAAGATGCAATTCAAGATTAAGTGGAAAATATGTAAGCAGAGACATGGTGAATGAAGAAACTGCAAGATAAGATTAAGTGGAAGATAAGCAAAAAGAGTGATGGTGAATGAAGAAGATGCAAGATAAGATTGAGTGGAAGATACGAGAGAAGAGTGACGGTGAATGAAGAAGATGAAAGATAACATGAATGACACATGCAAGTGAAAGGAGTGGTAGTGAATGAAAAGAGGTAAGATAGATTGAAAGAGTGATAGTGAACTGGAAAAAGATGCAATTTGGAATTTGATGAAAGGTATGTTACAGAGAACAGTGGTTAATGAACGAGAAGAAGTGGAAGATAAATTTCTGCAGTGGTTGTGAGTCAAGGGGATCCAAGATAAAGTGTGATGATGGCTAAAGATGGTGGATTTTGAGTTGCAATTCAAGTTAAGATGATTCATATGTTAAATAATTTATGGTAAATTAAGAGCATTGAACTGATTATGATGAGGGGAATAAGAAGAATGAAGTGATTTTTTATGATAACTATTCATATTCATGACACAATTTGAAGATAAGGTAAAAAAATGATTGAGAATACAAAAAGATGTACAAGTAAGTACTCATGGTGAATAGAAAAGATGAAGTTCATGAGATAGTAGATAAATGTAAGTTGAATTGAAGGTGAAAGTAATATAGGTTAAAAGAGAGATCGTATATAACAACATTAAGACAAAAGAATGATGGTGAACATATGGAACTTAAGATAAGCTGAATAGATTAAAGGCAACAACATTGAACAAAAATACAAAATGTACTTTGCATTTAAAAGAGTGATTGCAATTGTACACAATGAATGTTGAGGTAAGAAGGTACATACATTTTTTCATTTTCTATTCTCAAAATAAACCAGTTTTTTTTTTAGTTACTCAGGTGGGACCCACATCTGCTGTGTGTCTTTTACTGTGAGTGACATTTCTAATTTCTAAGGCAATGATACAACTAGTTAAGATTTATTGAAAAAAATGAATGTGAATTTAAAGTCTACACCTACATGTAGCAGATAACCGTTTGTAATACTCTTTAGTACCAACGAATGATGATCTATCTAAAAGGGGGAAAATAAGATTCCTCAAGACATCTGTCAGAAGAAAAAGCCTCGCTACTATAAATAGATCCATCATCTTTGTACAACTACATACTAGAAATTATAGGTATTCACAAATCCTATGTTTTGAAAGAGTGTGGATATATATACATTTAGCTGTGACATCTTTAGCAGTGACATTGGATCCAAGTCATAAGACATAGAGTGAAAGAAGAAAAAATGAAAATTAATTTTAAACAAATATATAAAAAATAGTTCAACTTTTTAGTGTTGCTTTGGATTGTTTAAGATGGTGAGAGGAATATATGATCTATGGTGTTGGTGTTGTTGTTGTTGGTGTTTTAAGATGATGAAAAGATAATCAAGACGGCGGTGACTTACTTGTTAAGTTCAAACATGTCCTTGAACATACAAAGAACATAGAGAGGCTTGGCTTCTTCGTCTAGACCCCAAGGTGAGAAGTCATATCTGTGGAGTTGAACAAAGAAAGATAGAGAGAGAGAGAGAAAAAGAGAAAAATAAGATACATGTACGTGTACCTGAACATTATGTGCATTACATGAAAGGTACTGTACATTAAAATGGACATATAAATGGGTAATTCCATAAATTAGTGACCCACTTTGTGACATTTTTGGTGTCCCTGTTACATAAGGAACCCACACGTATTTGTGGCTCCGAGTAAAGACTTAAATAGTGGAGTATGATTGTTAAGTAATTCTAGGTACGAGGGTGCAATATTATGCTTGAAAATCACTTTACAATCTCACTCCACTCTGTTTAAGTCTTTACTCAGAGCCACATATACGTGTGGGTTCCTCATGTAACAGGGACACCACAAATGTCACAAAGTGGGTCCCTAATCTATGGAATTACCCAAATGTATATAGTTATCGATGAATTGTCAGAGTGATGTGGTCTAGCGGTTCATTAACTTGACCTTCAATTTAGAGGTTTAGGGTTCAATCCTAGCCTGCACTTTAAAGATACTATGTCCCTTTTGCAGCCAACATCAAATTCTGTAAAACTTTGCAGGAATTATGAATATGTCATGTATGTCCTACATGTATTTGTGAAATTTAAACATTAGTAGTGTCCTAATATTCAAATTATGCAAGGAAACCTGTTTACTTGCTAGACTTCACTGTCAGATACTATTGGGTGACTGACTGGCTTTTTCTTCTTCTTTGGGTAGGTAAATACATATACATGTACATCAGCATTTATGGTGCCTTAAAGAGAAGGTTGAGTTCTGGGAAGAGGTGAAAAATAATTTGTGAGCATTACTCATTCTTATTATGCAAGTGTGGAAGAACATCAGTTAAGACATGTTCCCTGAAAAGCATGGCTCTTCAAATGCCTTCATATTCTAAATATGCATGTAACATCGTAAAAATCGGGGGGCCGGCTTTTTACGCCACGTGTTCGTGTAGTCCCATATACATCTTTCTGTGCAAGTGTTTGTAACTTTACCAAGACTTGGCCAAATTTCTTATCATTTTGATGATTCCAGAACCTTGCAATACACACAGATTCTTATATGCTAGATGATCAACCTTTTCTGGTCGGTTCCACACCGTTTCTTTCACAATGCAATCGCATGACCAGAACTCAACTTTATCTTTAAGGCCTTGAATGGTTTTAGTGTACCTTGCTATGTCAGGCATAGGGTCTGGAAGAGGCATGTTCCTAAGCCCCTTGAACTCATTATCCACACACATAGCATGGTAGCTCAATACTTCCAGAGCTACCTTGTGCTTCTGTTCTGACCGACGGATCTTGTCATACAACTGAAACAGAAGGAGAATGCAAGGTATTTTGTTTTATGGGTAGACAGCATTATTCAAACTAAATTCCTTGAATTTCATAGTATTTCTATCACTACTAACAGTATATCTTTTCAAAATGAAAAAACCTTAGCTCATTATATTGGTTAAAAAATGTGAATGAAATTTCATTTCTGTTCGCCGTTATTTTCATTTCATTTCAAAACAACAGAGATGAAACCTTTTTACACATGATCAAAGTTCACCTTTACATTATATCATCTAAATAACAGTTTTAAAAAACCCTCTCACTCAGGCCCAAAGCAAATAATGAACAAAGCTTTGTTCATTTTGAAAAGATATACTGTGTAACTGCTAAAATATAATCCCTTGAGTTGGTTTACATCTACTAAAGAGGTGTCAAAAATATTATAATATTTCATTTACTGTTTCCAGTTTTATTCAGATATCAAGACAATTAACAATTTTTTAAACCATATCTCCAGGGGCTTGAATAATTTTGTATAAAATGATGAGTTTGTTTTTAAATGTTCTTACTGTATAATAACACTGATGAGTATAACAAATACACTAGAAATGTATGAAATGACCGTTGGTGATTGCTATTTCAATGTTTTTCAAATTACTTATACTTAAAATATACTTTAAATATGAATATGTACTGAATTCATGCTACCTTAATCAAAACCATATTTACAATTTCATGTTGATCCAAGTCAGTGTCATTATCATCATTCTTTTTTACAACAAAAACAGATTATATTCCATGTATATTCATATCTACCTAAGATAAAAATGATACAATATATATTGTTGCACTATAATTATAGGCTGTTCATCAGGAGTGTCATCTAGCTGAGCAGCCAACATAATGATTTAAACAATTTAAACAAAATTATGAAAATATAAAATTAGAGTATGTTCACATCTACTGAAGTCATATATCGAGGGTTCAGTGACACAAAGACGTAACTCCATATTTTGCCAAAATGATTATTCGTTCAGAAAAGTGTGGACTTTCCAGGAAACACAAACACTTAACTCCACCCAACACCCCATTGAAGTCAATGGCTAGTGAAACATAGACTTAACTCCTAAGGCCCAAGTGCTCAGTGACACATAAACCACTTTTTCTCTAAATGGCCAAAGTGGAGTTACGTCTTTGTGTAACTGACCCCTCGATATGTAGGTAAAAAACATCTGTATACATGTACATTACTATCACACACTAGAAGTAGGCAGCTTTGTTTGGTTTTAATTGCCAACTGCTAATTGTTCATGTACTGTACATGTACACGATCATGTAGTATACATTGTACACAGGCGCGGATCCAGGATTTCTTAGGGGAGGGGGCCCAACTATTTTTTTTTTGCTCCTGAAAATTTGAAAATCGCGCCGGCCGAAAAGTCGCTCAGTTGGGGGGGGGGGGGGGGGGGGGGGGGGGTAGTGAGCACATTTTTTTGTTTTGGTCCTCAAATTTTTTTTCATTTTTGCACCCCCCCCCCTTGTGCGCCGGGGGGGGGGGGGGGCCCAACCCCCCAAAAAGGTAAAAATCATGTGATTTTACATGATTTTTTTCTCAAGAGGGGGGGGGGGGCCCGGGCCCCCCCCTGGATCCCCCACTGATTGTAAATTCCGTGTACTGGCATGTCTAGTATCTACCATCTATAAATTTCACAATGCACTATATTTTTATACTAACATATACATGTAAATATTCCTTTGTATACAAGTCTAAATGCCATTTTCATTTTTCATGAGTGATTTCAAATTGGGTGTTTATGGCTGGTGTTAGTGTTTAATAAAGACTAACACCAGCCCTAAACACAGAAATGGAAATCTGCTGGTGTTACGGCTTTGATCTCTCAATATTGTCAACATCCGATAGCTAGTGTTATCAATTTTGCAAAATTGTTGTCTGCTGAACCGACCTTTGTGGCTGGTGTTAATATTTTACGTACAAATGTCCTATTCGCTAACACTAGCCCCTAGGGATTAAGCAAATGTTGACTTTCAGTTCGGTGTTTGTGTTACGATATCTATATTTTTAAAGAGCTCTTGGCTGCTCTAAACACCCAACTTGAAATCACTCACTGTACATGAATCTTTTATGACACTAACCTTAGCATGATGCAATGCCAGACCACAGTAGACTGCAAACGTTTCAAAGGCTTGTTCATCTGCTCTTGTGAACAGACCATGCTTCTTGTTTACCATCTGAACAACACCTATCACACTGCCAAGACAGAGAATTGGTTTAGGGAGATGTTATTTGGTACATTCACACATGGCAGAATATTTGTTCACCATCTGAACAACACCTATCACACTGTGAAGACAAAGAATTAGTTTAGGGAGGATTTATTCAGTGCATTCACACATGGCAGAATCTTTGTTTTTTAACATGCTTCTTGTTGACCATCTGAACAACACCTATCACACTGTGAAGACAAAGAATTGGTTTAGGGAGGTTTTATTCAGTGTGTTCACACATGGCAGAATCTTTGTTTCTTACATGCTCTTGTTTACCATCTGAACAACACCTATCACACTGCCAATACAAAGAATTGGTTTAGGGAGGTTTTATTCAGTGTGTTCACACTTGACAGAATCTTTGTTTCTTACATGCTTTTGTTCACCATCTGAACAACACCTATCACACTGTGAAGACAAAGAATTGGTTTAGGGAGGTTTTATTCAGTGTGTTCACACTTGACAGAATCTTTGTTTTTTAACATGCTTTTGTTCACCATCTGAACAACACCAATCACACTGCCAAGACAAAGAATTGGTTTAGGGAGGTTTTATTAGTGTGTTAACACATGGCACAATCTTTGCCGGTTTCTTACATACTTCTGTTCATGTGAACAGACCATGCTTTTGTTTACCATCTGAACAACACCTATCACACTGCCAAGACAAAAAATGGGTTTAGGGAGGTGTATTCACACATGGCAGAATCTTTTGTTTCTTACATGCTTTTGTTTACCATCTGAACAACACCTATCACACTGCCAAGACAAAGAATTGGTTTAGGGAGGATTTATTCAGTGCATTCACACATGGCAGAATCTTTGTTTCTTACATGCTTTTGTTCACCATCTGAACAACACCTATCACACTGTGAAGACAAAGAATTGATTTAGGGAGGTTTCATTCAGTGTGTTCACACTTGACAGAATCTTTGTTTTTTAACATGCTTTTGTTTACCATCTGAACAACACCAATCACACTGCCAAGACAAAGAATTGGTTTAGGGAGGTTTTATTAGTGTGTTAACACATGGCACAATCTATGTTTCTTACATGCTTTTGTTCACCATCTGAACAACACCTATCACACTGTGAAGACAAAGAATTGATTTAGGGAGGTTTTATTCAGTGTGTTCACACTTGACAGAATCTTTGTTTTTTAACATGCTTTTGTTTACCATCTGAACAACACCAATCACACTGCCAAGACAAAGAATTGGTTTAGGGAGGTTTTATTAGTGTGTTAACACATGGCACAATCTTTGTTTCTTACATGCTTTTGTTCACCATCTGAACAACACCTATCACACTGTGAAGACAAAGAATTGATTTAGGGAGGTTTTATTCAGTGTGTTCACACTTGACAGAATCTTTGTTTTTTAACATGCTTTTGTTCACCATCTGAACAACACCTATCACACTGCCAAGACAAAGAATTGGTTTAGGGAGGTTTTATTCAGTGTGTTCACACATGGCAGAATCTTTGTTTCTTACATGCTTTTGTTCACCATCTGAACAACACCTATCACACTGTGAAGACAAAGAATTGGTTTAGGGAGGTGTTATTAGGTGTATTCACACTTGACAGAATTTTTTTTTTTTAACATGCTCTTGTTCACCATCTGAACAACACCTATCACACTGCCAAGACAAATAATTGGTTTAGGGAGGATTTATTCAGTGCATTCACACATGGCAGAATCTTTGTTTCTTACATGCTATCGTTTACCATCTGAACAACACCTATCACACTGCCAAAACATAGAATTGGTTTAGGGAGGATTTATTCAGTGCATTCACACATGGCAGAATCTTCGTTTCTTACATGCTTTGTTTTAATACCATAATGAACGAAATCTGCTGCAATGTTAACATATACAGTTCTTCAATCCAGCATGCCCATTTCATATAGTACATTGATATTTTTTGCAGACAAATATCACTCCCATTAAGTGGAATATCAATTTTGCCTCCAGAAGCGAAAGACTTACATGTACATGAATACTATAGATGACACGGATCACAGATTTTATCTGCGAGGCAGATCAAACGTAAACCGACAATATCAATTCCACAGGGGATTTTACTGAGATACATTTCATCAAACCATTGAGCTACGATTATTGAAAGATTTTTATTGAAAACAAGTCAGAAAAAATCTTGGAACCAGACAGTAAACTAAAAACAATTTCCTCAGCTCTCCTGACTCATTCTGACTTACTAATATTCATCAGTCTGCCATTAGAACAAGAGCTTTAAATGTTAGGCTTCCTTGGAGAAGTTACAATCATTGTACAGAAAAAAAATGTGGCTTCCACACAGCAAATAAAGATCGCGTGCTCGGTCTTGTATCGGTAATTGAAAACAAGAATGAGCATGCATGCAATTGCAAGATGCTGTAGAAACAGGGTATTTATGATCTTGGTTAATTGCTCAAAAACATTCTTTGTGTCTACTTACTTTCCTCTGATGTAGATAGGCATACACAAGATGGTCTTGGTGACATATCCAGTCTGATTGTCAACTTCCCTGTCATAGGTCAAAGAAAAAAATGAGATAAAAAATGCTTTTAATTATTGGTTTGAAAGTTCTTATATCACTTCCAAATGTAAAAGTTGCCAGTAATAGTTTCGATGTTTAGAGTTCAGACATCTTCGTCAGACATGAATTGGTAGACAAAAGTAAGCCGCCAATTTTCTGATTGCCAGTAGCTGTTGTTTTGGCAATTACTGTGTTGTATACGACAGACAGACAGAACTTTAAAACCAGAATTACAACCATCCTGATCACACTCTTCCATGATTAAGTTATAAATTCTTTGTATTTTCTCTTTATGGGCAACTACAGAGCTTTGCTACTCAATCACACTTGCTTGAATCAGTTATAACATATGACAAATTCTTATAAAAAGGAACATGAACAAGTACATATTGATGCATATACTGTAGAAAATAAGCTGACAGTACAGTTCAATAGGCCTGTTTTGGGGGAATTGCATAGTACCGGTAATTAAAATAACCTTTTTCTAAACCTTACCAATTGAAGCACATTTAAATGTACAGGTGTACGTCTACTCTGTCATGGCCTATAAGTATCAGTACTTCATGTAACTAAGTACATTGGTATTTACCAACGTTACTATCATTATCATTACTTGGTTGTAATGATCATTCTCCTAATACTGTACCTGTTAAATCTCTCATCTTGGTACGCATCAGGGATGTTGAGAATGTCTCCTGTGGATGCCACATGACCTGCTACTCCCTTAGCCATTGAAAACCTGCAATAAACATGGACATTACAGCACATTAGAGTAGAGGTGTCATGGTCGAGTGGATATGTCACCGGACTGTGGATCACAAAGTCCACGGTTCAAGTCCCGCCATGGCACTAATATCCTTTGGCAAGACATTAATCTACACTTGCCACACTCAACCCTGGTGATGTACATGGGTACCTGGCAGGAACAAATTCCTTGAAATGCTAGAGACCGTAATGGCAGCCATGCTAAAGCCGGGGTAATAACTTCCACAGCTCTTTGGAAGCTCATAGAGATGTTATACAATGTAATATGTGCTATACAAGAACCAAATATTATTATTATAATTCTCACCTGATCTCCTTTTGGTCTTTGTCTATCATGGGATTACCAAGGCCATTACCGATGTCAAAGATCCTGGCATACAGCTCATTCTTCTTGCTATCAACCAGGAACAGTGAAGCCCTATCAGCATTCACCAATTTCTGAGCAAAGTTCTATATTGAAGAAGAAAATACCATAACGAAATTAAAACCAAAAGCATGTCCGTCTTTGTCAGGGAATATTCAATACATGAACAGTTTTAGTGACTGCTAGAGATTGTATTGGCAAGTGGAAAAGAAGAAAACTTTGCTTAAATTGTTATCAATAGTAAATGTCGTAGTTGAGTGGTTTAAGCACTTGACTTGAAATTCAAAGGTCCTTGTTCGATCCCTGACATGGCTCTAATGTCCTTTGGCAAGGCATTAATCTTCATTTGCCACACCCGACCCAGGTGAGGTAAATAGGTACCTGGCAGGAATTAATTCCTTGGAATGCTACAGCGCTGTAATGGGAACTAGGCTATTAAAAGCCGGGGTAATAATTAAATAGTGCGCCTCTGAAAAGAATTTCTAGTTAGACAGCGTTATATAGATGCCTATTATCATTATCATTATTATCATCATTAAATATCTATGACAAATTTGCTCCCAGCCAATCAAATGCCACGATTTTAGTAGCCTATAACAATTATTGTAGCTTGTTTTTGATAACAAGATTCATGGAAAAGGGCCTAGGTTGCAGTCCTTTATTGATATGGGCGTTAAGGGATTCATTATGATTTGAGCTGACTTACCATGATCTTCATGATTACACTGTCCATACTGACAATATCTGTGAAGATGGATCTGTAAAATAATGCGAAAAAACAAAAAACTTTATGATATCGTATGGATGACTTGTTCCACATGGTGTACAAATTGATTTTTAAAACAATACTAGACATGCATACACTAGCTATACAGTTACAAATATACTTTCTATACCAAAAACATTACAGATTACTTTACATCTGTGAAATTTACATCCGTGAAACTGAAATTGAGAAGGTATATAGATTTTTTTCTCTCACCGAACTTTTCTCTTTTTCTTAAGATTTATGCTTGTATTGTTTTATCATGTTTGTTGTTTGTATAGCAATAGCAAAGAACACACACAACATCAGAAAATTTTCCAGTTTTGTTACAGAGAGAATAGAACAGGTGTCAAATTACCCCCCTGTGGTAAACCAATGCCCCTCTCTCCTTCTTGCCATCACACTTGCCTTTCTCAGAAATTTAGAGACTAATAGAAAGGAGATACTCTGGTGTATTTCTTTTCACCATTAGTAGTAATCTTCCGGAATATAAAAAACGAGGTATCAATGACCAAAAGGTAAGATGCTTAAGGGAATATAGTCCTGGTAGGCTTTAACCCACGGACTACTGAAATCTCCCACTGCCATAAGAGGGTTAAAGACACGGTGGTATAGATGGAAATAAAGATGCTGATGACAGAGCTGGTTTTTGATAGGTTTCTGAAGAGGATGAAGAGGAAATAGCAGCTTCACTTTCTGGGACTTTTAATGAGGCAGGAAGAAACTGTGGTAAGAATTAGAGGAATGGAGGTGAATGTAAGAGGCACTGGAGGACATGGGAGATATTTTGTTGAAGGGGTGTGGTGGGGGTAATATACAGTGGCAAAGGAGGAGATAGAAGAGAAAGACAAGAAAGGGAGATGGAAGACAGACAGAGAAGATGGGAGAACAAGACAATGAGATAGAGAGAGAGAGAGAGAGAGAGAGAGAGAGGGAGAAAAAGACAGAGAGAGCGAGAGTGAGGGAGAGAGAGAGAAAGGGAGACAGAGAGAGAGACAGACAGACAGACAGAGAGATTGAGAGAGAGAGAGAGAGAGAGAAAGAGAAAGAGAGAAAGAGAAAGGGAGAGGGGGAGAGTGAAAGAGAGAGTGGGAGAGGGGAGACAGAACCAATTAATGGCATCCTCCTTCCCAATCTGTACCCTTGCTCATCAAAACTCTATCCACCTTCCAAACAGGACACAAGTGCCCCCCCCCCTGAATGGCTGGACCCATGCTATGCCACTGATCTGACAATACAGAAATAAAATGTATCAGAGGTAGATCATAGGGCTAACAACTGTGGGGGGGGGGGGGGGGGGTGTTCGCAAAGATCCAAAGTAGATCTTCACTCTAAGTTGGACTTAAAAATTATGGAGCGCCATTTTGAAATATAGTCAAAAGCAAAAATTCAAGTATTTTTAACCTTTCATATATTCCACATCACTAACATAAAGTCACTTTGATAATATAAAATATGAATGATTTTAATCAATATTTTATGCCTTTTAAAATAACTTTTACAAAATATTTTCAAAGATGCTTAACGGCTTTCCATAATTGTTAAGTCCAACTTTGAGATAAGTTCAGCTTCGGATCTTTGTGAAACACCCCCAGGGGTAACATGAGAAGGCAGGGGAACCAAGGTAACTGTTAAAAGTGTGTAAGACATAAAATACAAGGACTTAGTAGAGGTGAGGAGGTGCACAAAGACAGGGAAGATCAAATTGTATTTTAATGGTGGTGCTAATTAGGGATGAACAACATAAGGAATGAAAGAAATACAAATTTGATTCCAGAAGTATAGACTCACTTTGTCACCGCTAGCAGGAAGTCATTCTGTTTCCTTTGTCTGATCATGTCTACATACAGCTAAATAGAGGAAAGAGTAATAACATATTGATTATTTCAAAGAGTGTTATTTGATAAATATCAAACCATTAAAACAAGTGCCCATACGTATAGTGATTACAACTTACAAAAATTCATAAATTTCATATATTTAGTCAGATTTAATTGAAACCATTGTCAGTTTACTTCTCTGATTTTTCTGCTTTCGTTTAGAGTAGTTGTCTATTTGGGTAGGATTTCCCTTTAACAGAATAGTTGATACAGTACATGTGTTTCATTACCATATTAAGTTTGCAAGACAATTTATTGTTGATAAACAAATGCTTTTAGATCAAAAGAAATATTGGATAGCCAATATACTTCAAAAATTTATCTACACAAATGTAATTTTCATTACAAGCAAGAGATATAATTCAAAGGCTTTTGTTCTCAATGCTAAACTTATATTGAAGTTTACATTATCAAGATGTTTCGCCAGTTGTAAGATTTTGATCTTTGTAGACGAACAAGCGAATCTTAAATGTGATGATACATAAGTATTTTTCATCTCATTCAATTACTTTCATGTTCCTCTCTATGAAATAAAGATACAGTCAAACCTGCTGTAACGACCAGCTTTACAGGAAGACCACTTTTACAGGAAGACCACCTGTCTATAAAGACCACATTTTTTATTTTACTTAAAAATTGGTTCTCATTGAAACCTGTACTAAAGGAACCTGTACATGAAGACCACCTCGTCGCCTGGGTGGCAGAAGGGCGTTAACTCGAATTTTAGGTCGAAAATGAAACATTAAGCAGAAGGGCGTTAGCACTAAATCGCCTCAAACTTTTTAAAACTGACTTATTTCTGAGAAAAAAATTGTGGTCGTGTTCTACTATAACATTTCTATTAGTCTTTTAAGTTTTAAACCAATTTTCCGGACGGAAAGCAGTTTAAATATATAACCAATCTTTAAATGCGAATAATTCGAAAAGTAGTTTTCGAGTCGCTCGCGCGCTTACGCCCTTCTGCCACCTGGCTGACGACCTGTATGTAAGGAACACTTTTCATGCAACCCTTGAGCAGTCTATATACACAGGTTTTCACTGTATTTCTTGATTTAAATCACTTTCTTCACAAA
This sequence comes from Strongylocentrotus droebachiensis, assembly GCA_035222895.1. NCBI lineage: Eukaryota > Metazoa > Echinodermata > Echinoidea > Camarodonta > Strongylocentrotidae > Strongylocentrotus > Strongylocentrotus droebachiensis. The sequence goes on from JAVYIG010008521.1 coordinate 32,582, forward strand.
CCTTTTTGTCAAAGTCCTTGTCATTCCCAAACTGCAATCGTTGAAGCACAAGCACATGAAGACAGCAAGCCATAAACATATAAGTCAAATATTGAAAACATGAAGCAGTGCAGACGAAAGACAAACAACAACATGCGTTGATGGGACTATTCAAATCATAATACAAATAGTGAAAATATTTAACGTTGCAGACTGTGTAAATGTACAAAAGCAGTACATTTTCAAAAAACAATATACACTAGCAAACATATGCATAAACTACATTATTTCAGTGCCAATTTACACAAAAAGGAGATGTGCGATCATGTACAATTCTGTTTATATATGAGATGCATGTTTACTTTTATTGCCTTGCTAATACATAAAACACAGTCTAATGAGCAATTGATTGGACAACAATGCATTTATAGACAGAACAACAAAAATGTGGTAACTTATCTATAATTTAAATTCACTTTAATTCACAAATATATTTCAAACATAGCATATGTAAAGAACATATTCAGATTTGTTGTACAGGGTCTGAAAATGTAAATAAATTGTATCATGATTGGAAAAATATGAATATAAAGCCCCCCCCCGCCCAAGTCTCATAATGTAAATAATATAATTGCCAGTGATATTATTAGAGCTACTCTCTATATGTCTATAACTACATGTAAAACTTAAAGTAACTACAATGTTTGTACAAAAATGATAATAGCTAGTCAAATACAGCAAAATAATACAAATTGGGGAAGCTGCTTTTTCTGTGGTAGATAGTGGGCCTAATCTATAATTGTATAAGACAACATTACTGGGCTATGCAAAGAATGAAATGTGTGGCTAAAATAATGAAACATATACAGTTAGTGCATTTTTGAGTTGTTTACTTACCTGAGCATAATGCACTGTAAGTGTGCCCCATAATAAGTAAGAGTCAGCATGCTGAAATGAAAATAGATCAAACGTATTTAAAGAGAATACTAATAACAAGAATATATACATTATTTTCAAATGATAGCAGTTGATATTATGGTATGCTTCTATGCCCTATACATATAATCGCTCCTATCCCAGTCATCTAGTGCATGTGCACCATCTCCACACCACTAGAAAGTATTTCAACCGTCCTACCAGTGGGGTGTTTCACAAAACTTATCATCAGTGACAAATGGCAGTTTTGTTATAAGCTAGTGAAATCCTTGCTTTTGATTGGTTATCAGCAGATTTGTCACTGGTTTTTGTCACCTTTCATTTAAAAATGGCTTTGTGAAACACCCCCAGATGCCTACTTATATAAATATCATACATGAATGGGAATATTCATCTAAAGAAACTTATCTCTTACCATCTCATCTTCAGTAGAAAACGCCTTGGCCTCAGTCCGATAGAACTCCAACACACCTGGGAAATAGTGAAATTAACAGAAAAGAATGCCTTGATTATTATTTGCCAGAGTGAAAAATACATTTGTTTGTTCATGTAGAAGGACTATACTAAGAGTAAACACCATTCTAGGTCTTAGTCGATGAAATAGTAAGCAGTAGTAATAGTGGTTGTTGAAGTTGTGGTAGTAGCAGTAGTAAAAGTAGTAGTAGAAGTAGTAGTAGTCGTAGTAGTAGTAGTAGTAGTAGTAGTAGTAGTATTGATGTATTGATGGTGGTGGTGGTAATATAGTAGTATATCTACTACATATATCCTGATTATTGGGTCTCAGCAGCCAAGTTGATGAAATAGTAAGCAGTAGTAATAGTGGTAGTAGCTAGTGGTAGTAGTATATTAGTAGTAGAAGTAGTAGTAGTAATAGAGTAGTAATACCATATGAATGAGTAGCGGTAGTATCATATTAGTAGCAGTAGCAGTAACAATAATAGTACACTGTAGTAGAAGATATACTAGTCATAGAAGTGGTAGTAGTAGTAGTAGTAGTAGTAGTAGTAGTAGTGAAGGTGATGGTGGTGGTAGTAGTAGCATATCTACTACATATATCCTGTTTACATCAGTTTTGTGAGTAGTAGTCGTAATATTCTTAGTTATCGTAGCATTGACATGCATACATCCAAGCATAGCTTGTGAATATGTCAGCCTCCATGCAGTAAAAACACTCTTGCTGTAATAAGGATCTACAAGTAACAAATTGGTTAGTTGTAGTAGAAGAAGAAGAAGAAGAAGGAGAAGAAGATGATGAAGAAGAAGAAGAAGAAGAAGAAGAAGTAATAGTAGTAGAGTGGTAGTAGTAGTGGTGGGTATCACCCCCCCCCCCCCCCCATACAACTACTCCTCCTTCATGAACCACTACTACTTCTACAAAAATACCATTTAAAATGGGTCTGTTTTGTCAAAATTGTGAAAAATGGGCCTTTTTTGGAGAAAAATTCCCCCAAATGACCCCTAATGATGGGTAGGGGTCAAGGCTAAGGCTTGAGCGGCACACTCCGTCCAAACCAAATCTGGGTATCACCCCCCCCCCCCCCCATACAACTACTCCTCCTTCATGAACCACTACTACTACTATTGATACCCAGATTTGGTTTGGACGGAGTGTGCCGCTCAAGCCTTAGCCTTGACCCCTACCCATCATTAGGGGTCATTTGGGGGAATTTTTCTCCAAAAAAGGCCCATTTTTCACAATTTTGACAAAAGAGACCCATTTTAAATGGTATTTTTGTTAAAAGTTGGGACCCATGTTTAGGGATGTTTTGTGAAAAAGTGACCCATTAGAGCGGCACACCCCTGTTTGTCCCAATATGTGAGTACCCCCTACCCCCCCCCCCCCCCCTGGGGGAAGTAATGTTGGTGGTGGTGGTAGTAGTAGTCATAATAGTTGTAGTTATCGTAGTAGTGACATGCATACATCCAAGCATAGCTTGTGAATACATCAGCCTCCATGCAGTAAAAACGCTCTTGCTGTAATAAGGATCTATAAGTGGAAATTGATAAGTTTCTTAGTATAAATGTACATAATAATATCTCATAGCAATAGATCCATTCTCTATGAAAGTACTTATAAAACAGAAGACCTGTCAGTGTATCTAGTCTATAGCAAATCTACATATGAGTGTTAACCACATTGAACAAACAAATAAACAAACAAAAATTGGGTTATAAAACATATACTTTTAATTGGAAGAACTACTCAATTTAGTGACCACAAATAAGAAATACTTTAAATGGTCAATAATAATTATATCATTCTACCTTCCGTAACCTTAGAGATAATATTTATCTCTTTTTGACTCAATGAATTTCAAGCTATTCCAGTTATTAAACTTTCAGTAACCAAAGTTGATAACACAAATCAACACTTTGTTTATTAGAAGAACTCTACGAATGAACATTGCATCATGATACAGCATTCAGATGGCTAAACAAAAGAGGAAAATCTACCTGACAAACTTATTGGAGTTGATATAATATTCATTTTCCATGCATACAAATCTTCTGTATAGTTTTCTGCTATACCTACTACAACTACGAACAAACATATAAATAAACGAAAGAAGGAAGGCCCAGGAGACCCCTTTCATATTGCAAGAATATTCTGGGCCGATTCTGACCATGCCACTAACTTTTTTCCCCACTTTGGTCAATGTCCAAAGCACGCATTAGCCTATTTTGGTGGACAATAACGGTTCTTATGGAACATACATGTACTACTCCAATTATAAGTATCAGAATTATGAAAACAACATGGCAATATTTGCAGCTTCTTCTAATGTTCTTGCCATACACAAGTTAAAGACATCTGCCGTGTAAGACAAGGTCTTACAGCAGGCTGGATCCGTCAAGATCAAGTCAAAGCGTGCATATGAATCTTTGTCACAAACAATGAATACAGTGCATACCCGCCACTTGGTCATGGTCTTCACATATGGATCCTTAGGGTGCAAACAAAATTCACAAAAAAGGGAATAAATCATGAAAAACAAGAGAGTGACTATATGGTACCAAATTTGATACCACCCATATTACCTCTCAATCTTTGTGCATTAAACTTGAGTTCTGGGCCCCGTCTTATAGAGTTTGCAGTCTGCTATATGTCTCATGTACATAGTTGTGATTGATATCATTCACAAATAAGTTGCGATTAATATCAACTCTTTATAAGACAGGTCCGGCCCTGGTCATGCTATTGCATTGTAAAAGAAACTGTGTGGAAGCAATTAGGTAAAGCTACGGTCACAAAGGTTTGTACGAACAATAATTTTGTACGAAACTCCCTGGTTTTCAATTGTCTTCCCAAATTTCCATTGTCTACGGCGTTGGTAGCATTTCGTAATGGCATTTGTGACCGAGGCTCAAGGTTAACCAAAAATAATGAAAGAGCTGATTTTTTGCCAATACCAGAACTCAATCTTCTTTTTATTCAATTGCATAAATACTGTTCTAATAACATCATTTTGATAGTTTTTAAGTATTTTGTTTGATTATTTGCTTTGTGATTACATAAATAGAAAATATAAAGTAATATACTTGGGAAGTGCTATACGTGAGTACAAAACGGGTGAAACAACAACAAATACTTTGAAAAAAATCACAACGGTTTCATCATGGCACATTTCTAAATCATTGTTCTAGATGGACTAAAGCACGTAATTATACTTCATGTTTTATTCAATGTAAAGTAAACCTATTCAGTTCATTAATCTGTTACTCTCAATTCCTCTTTCTTAAATTCCATTTTTTCTCTTTTAATGAATCTCCTCTTACTCTTTCCTATCTATTAATTTCCCTCTCTTTCTATTTTCCATCTTACTTTCTATCTCTCTCTCTCTCTCTCTCTCCATTTCTCTCTCTCTCTCTCTTTCTCTCTCTCTCTCTCTCTCTTTTCTCTTTTTGCTCTCACTCTCTCCATTTCTCTCTCTCCCTTTCTCTTTTTCTTCTCTCCCAGTCTCTCTCATTCTATCTTTTTTTGGTACTTTCTTTATCCTTAACTCCAATTAGTAAGTTATTCCCCTCCACTACTTTATCTTACCATTATAGTCTCAACCTTTTCGTCTCCTCTTTCTACGGCATAAAGTCCTATCTGTGATACCCTAATTCTGAGTTTACATGTAATTTTTATGTGACAAATAAGGAATTACTTAGTTAGGAACATAGAAAACAATATAAATGAGTGATATGGGGAACAAATGGAAGAGTATGATAACAAATAAGAGAAATTAAAACAAATGATTTTCAATCTTCCTCTTTTGATGAACAAGCAGTGACATGTTTTGTATATGAAGTGCAATTAGTACTGAATGGGTAAAAACAGGTTCAATTACTTGTTTAAATAGGGCACAAAGCAAAGTAGCATATTAATGATCTAGTAACAATGAAGTGGTATGACACTGTGTTAAAAAATAATAAAATGAGTCTAGCAAAATACCTGAAAGTTCATCTGTGAGTTCGATTACTGGAAGAGCCAAGACTGCATGGGCTGTTACGCTTTGTGCTGCCACACCATGAGGGTGAAGTTCATTCTGGTTGAAAGAGAAAGTGGAGTCACATTAGTAAAGGCATGGAATCTATGCAAAAATTGATATAAGCTCAGTCTATGGTAAATACATAGAAATATTTAATATCATTATAAGTTGATTAAACCCTAAAATTACTACAAAAACAGCAATATTCTTATCTTTCCTAACTAGAGCAGTAGCAAAAGAAGGACATATCATTAATACAGCTCTTACTTTTCACAAAATATAAAGAACTGTCATATTAAAAGTCATAGGCAAATGTTTTATTAAAATCAATATTAAAATCCTATTGATTTTCAATCACAGAGATTGTCACACTTTGCAGAAACAATAAAGAAATCACTGAACATTTTAATATTAGAATGTGACTAATACAAATCCCCTTGTTATTTGTATCATATACTTGAATCAATGTCCCTTTCATTACCTTTTTTTGTTTTTGTTGTTGTTATGCGCATCGAATCTCAAATTAATATTTTGTTGTTGTTGTTGAAATAAATCTTTATTCAGATACAAAATCATGGATAACATCATACATAAATATTTATAATAAGCTCTTCATCACATGTTTAAACGAGATCAAATTATATATCTGTATTTACTTGAAAGCAGATTGTAGATGCATTTCCTGTAAATCAATAATTATCTTCATCCACTTAGTAGTATTCACATCTGTTGTCTCAGTTTTATTTTCCTCTTTACCTTTCTAATACATCATCACTGATACTTTTTCACTCCTACATACCACTCCCATTCTTATACATCATCTACTACATGTGCAACAGAAAAAAGCATGCTGCATTATAGCAAATTTCAACCTCTGATATAACCTGCCAACTATTCTTTTCTGGAATATTCCATGACCAACAGAGAGGGGTCGAGAGGGGGTTACTACGTTCACCCGAGGGAATACGATTCAACCATGTTCTCTCTTGTGTCATTGATCAAATTACGGCAGCGGGCAGAAGTAGCTTTCATGACGTCTCCGTCAAATACTATCAGGAGGAACTTGATGGACTCAAAGCAGATGTAAATCAAATTACGCGTCACGCAATTAATATTGCCACTTCTCCATTACTCTAGAGGTCCATGGGAAATTTAAGCATTGTCAAAAACCCTCAGATTTAACGGCTGTTTGTACATAAACATGCAGTAGAGAGTTCACGTGTATAAAAGCAATGTTAAAGGTAATACAAAGTTTTGGTATGGGGTCATGAATTTGGTTCAAATGAACATATTGGAAGCATATGCGACCCTACAATATTCAGTGATCGTTGTCGCGGTTGAAATCGATTCTAAAGTTATGAAATTATAAATAATATGTTGTATAGCTCCCTCTCAAGGTCAAGATATTAATTAAGCTATGAAACAAAGTTTCTTGACTAAAATCGACCTATTAGCTATTCCCTTTGTGAATTATATATCACAACTACATATTCTGATATTTTCATGGTCGAAGCTACCATTGTACGGCCGTACGGCGCTTTTTGAAATTTATCAGAATTTACCGGGAGCACCGGTAAATTTTTATATTCAATTTTTCTCGAAAGCAGAAGTGTTTTAGGGGCTAAATTTTCTAGTGCTTATATTTCATCCACAGGGGCATCCAAATATATCAAAATTGAAAAGAATCACCACCATCCAATTTTCAAAAATTCCCAAAACTTTGTAGTACCTTTAAGCATCCATTTATCCACATACTTGTACTTGCATAGCATTTTTTTTAATTCTCACAATTTACATTGGTATATTTTCTTCTTCTAAAGTGATTCAGTGATGCATGAGGAAGCATACATGATTTTTATCCTAATAATCATCCATTATCATTATTATTATTACTATTATTATTATTACTATTATTAATATCAATATTATTACCATCAATATAACTATCATTATTATTATCATCCATCATTATTATCATTATTAGAAGTAGTAGTATTATTATAGTATCATTATCATCAATATTGCTATTATAATTATTATTAATATCATCAATATCATTACTTGTAGCACTAATTTTATCATTATAATCGTTATTACTATCATTAATATTATTACTACTTTTATCTTGATATTATTTTTCATTATCATTATCATCACCATCATCACCATCATCATAATCATAATCATTATAACTATTTGCGTTCAGAATTTCCAGTGAAATCTCAAGATGATAAAAGAAACATTTCTCTAATATATTCCCCATCAGATACATACATGTTGATTTGCAAAACAGTCCTACAGTACCATATTGAAACATCAAACAATACTCGTGTTCAAATTTTGTAATACCACAAGTAATTGCACTATGTTTTTTTGTAAAGACCTACTGTAATGTAATCTGGCATGAACGTTTTTTGTGCACAGCTATTCTTGTGCATAACTTTGTCATCCCCATTTCCAGTCACTCAGGTTTTAATTTTGAAGTGCCAAATTCTGAAATTCTTCTTCTTCTGGTAATCTTCAAAGGGCTATGCAACCTTTCACGAAGATGAAATAACTCAGTCTGATGCATGTGAGCACTATTTTCTTCTTGAAAATTCTAAATTAGTTCTTGATTTTTTTAAATCCGAGCGTATCGAACACTGTTATTTTCTTCTTCTCCCGGTAGTCCTCAAAATACCCTTAATGTAATGCTTACATAAATACTGAATGAATAAATTAATTAATCAATAAATGGATAAATAATGAATGAATGTATAATAAAATAAATAAATAAACAAATAAATAAATACAAACAAATAAATAGATAAAGAGGAAATCAAGGACATACCTCAAAACATACACATTCAATGATAACAAAATAAACAACTAAAAAACCTTAATTAAATATTACAACTTGAAAAAGAAGTTAAACAGGTGATAACTTACCCCTGTAGGATCCTTGGTATTGACCACTTGACCAGAGTAAGCCACATAACCAGTGATGGTTTGACCTTTAGCCACTGCCCAGCTAGGTCGCTGACCGGAATCACTAAAACATCAACAAATATTCCAAAGAACACATCATTTCAAAATGAAATATTATTGACATATACTGTGAATTGGTACATCCTTGTGATTTTCAAAAAAAGAGAGATTGCACAACATACCAGTAATGAAACTGTTGGTAATTAAGGGATAACATGAGCCAAAATTAAGGAGGGAATCAAATGAAGGGGAAAAACATTTGAGTTGAAAATGATTGACAAGATAACAAAAGCAAGTAAAAACTACAAGGATACTAAATCCAAGAGACATCCCATTTCCTAAGAAAGTCACAATGAAATCAGGTTTTTAAGTCTTGAATTTAAATATAAATTTGCAAAAATTACATTTGCACTCTAATCACTGCACACAACTCATAGTGTCTTTTCATTGGAATATGGCACAGAATGGTATACTAGTATATAAATAAGATGAAGGTTATCATTTAGGTATAGAATCTGAACTTGGCAAACAAAAACAAAAAGAGGGAATTTTGTGCATGTTAAGGTATGTCGAGGGGGGGGGGGGTAATAGGCTTATTGTGCCCCTAACCCCACCAGCAATGGAAAAGATTGTGCTACTAAGATGAAGAATGTCAACAAGCCTCTATCTCTAGGCCTGTTCTCATCAGCTCGAGATTGACAAATAACCCGCTATTTTAACTATCGAGATAGCGGGATATTCTGTCGGGATAATCATTCCAACATATCTTGGGCTAGTTTGCAAAATATCCTGCTATTTGTCCGGTGCATCTTCGCCAGCCCAAGACTCGCACTATATGGGCGAATGCTGAGCAGGTTGAGTCTCGAGCTTATGTAGACACAATTTGTAACTTCTGGATTAATTTCCCAAATCAGAAATAGCGGGTTATTTGGCAATCTCGAGCTGATGAAGACATACCTTCTGTAAATCCTCCCTGTATGGATGGCCATTACAATCCATCATCGTGTCTTACATGCATCCCTTGCTAGGTTTTTAATGAGAGCGAGCACTGCGCTCTGATCCAAAAAAAAGTGTGTTTCTCATATGCGCAATACTAGCTAGGGCCATTTACACCACAAACAATCCCAACAATGAAAAACAATCATCATTTACATTCCTGGAAACAAAAATGCTGTTTTGTTTTTGTTGAGAAGTGCACATATACTTGTCGCTGCTCTGCAGACGATAGCGTGGAAGTGAGGAGCGCAACATTCAAGCAAAAAAATAACAAATTCCCTGGTGTTTTGAGAGTTGTTTTCATTTACAATGGAAAAAAAACCCACTCCAGAGATGAGTTTTTCGCTCTATTTATGGGTGGTTGCCTAGCAACTTTGGATGAAAGTAGGAAAGTGAGAAAAACCCAGGGTTATTAATTGCTTGCGTTGTAAATGCCCCTTAAGATTCAGACCAATCAGTATCTGGTCGTGGATCAACAGACTTGATGATTAAGATTGGAAGAATGTTAAGGATAACATTGAGTTCTAGACATGTGTAAGTACTTTGTGCAAGAAGTGATTTTGAAAGGTTGATCATGACGTAGTAACCACAAGTACATAAGAATGGGTGTATCCTTGGGAGGTTTTGGAATCAGAAAAATGAATCCAATAAATGAACTTTAATAACCAGAAGCAAACTGGGTTATTATCTGTTGTTTAAGTAATTTGTTTTGGCTTGTGCACCCAGTAGATAAAGATCATACAATGCCCGCACCAGAGCTCAAAATTACCTTCAAGATGATAATATGGCAAAAATCACCTTTTTTAATATATAAGGAAAAAATACATCTTTTGTTTTTCTAAATATATGCTTCACGGAAAAGTTTTGGGATGAGAAAATGGCCAATACATATAAGAGATTTTTTTGAGAGAAAAATTTTGCTTTGCTGGTGAGCTTTTCAAATATAAATTTCTGTCTTTTAGTAAAAAGAAAAAAGAAAAAAGAAGGAGATCTCTGACACCAGATAACTTGACAAGATAAACTGACAAGAACTGTTTGGAATTGCCAGACTTTGCTGCATATTGATGTATGCCAGCTTTTCCAAACAATCCTTTTTAATCAATCGCCTAAGAGAACCGAATGGCCCCTGGATGAAGCCTATGAAAATGCAAAATATATGGTTTACGGACATGAATCTATAAAAGTGGAAGCATAGTTTAGTTTCTTCCCTGTGTGTATTGAAACAGCTGCTTAGTAATTGCTAATCTTGACAGTTCAGGTTGCCAATATGCATCACGCACGCAAACAGTCATGTATTAACAGATCTAGGTAAAGATATTCTTATTCAGAACCAGCCTATAATACTTGAATCACACTGCCAAACCTATTCTAAATTGAACGATTCTTGGCAATTCTAGATGATGCAATTTATTCTTTAGTTTACTTTTGTCGTTCTGGTTTCAGTCTCTTCTGTTTGATGGCTGTATAACACTTCCAGAGTTTTCAGATTCATACTCTGGTTGGTTGCAAACCCTTTTTAGCCATGTCTTTTCTCAACACTTTTCTTTTAAATTCCTAATCAAGAACTGCACCATGCATTAACAGTCATTGTTGTGGGATTTATTTGCACAGCTGTACATGCAGGGCTGCCTCATAAACATCCCCTAATCATGGAACATTCATGGTGATGAATGTTGAGTTTTACTTCCAATGCACAAAAGAAAAAAAAAAGAAGATATAGATATATTCATGAAAAATACATGAATAATAGCTTTCTAAATAGAGAAAATAAAAAAATTGAATCTTCAGGCTGTCAATTACCTTAAGAATTAGAAATTCAATATATAAAAAAAAAGAATTATGTAAATAATAAAACAATAAATTTATGTATCTCTGCTTATCATGTTTTTGAACTTTTAAATTTTTTAAATTTCAACAGGGTAAAGAAAATGGAAGAGAGATGGTGAGAATGAGGATGAAGAAAGAAGGTGCAAGTCGTAAAGAAAATAGAACAGATGAAGGAAAGTGAGAAGTGATGATAGCTGAACAAAATCAGTCATAAACTGAAGAGCAAAGTGGACTAGAGGAAATGGAAAAAACAAAGAGAGAGAGACAGAAACAGAGAGAGACAGAGAGAGAGAGAGAGAGACAGAGTTTCAGAGGAGAAGAGAGAATAAATCATTATCATTGCCATACCAGGTCCGCCCCTCCCCTTGCATAAAACTTACCATTGATGGTAACTTCCACAGAAAACTTGATTCGGTTGGCTCTTTAGTGATGTGGCCACGGTAGTTAATATTGATGGCATGTCTACCATCAGTGGTAAATTTAATGCAATGTGGGGGGGGGGGCTGAAGATTAAAGCCTTGTTAGGACATGACCCCCCCCCCCCCATATTTAAAAGATAATAATAAAAGACAAAAGCTGCATTTTTAGTAATTAAGTAGCAGATAGGGTGAAAAAGGATAGCAGCATGCAATAAAGGCCCCCAAAGAGCACTTGCTCTTTTGTGTTTAATACATAAAATGCGTAGCTCACTACATTCATGTCAATTAATTTTGCTGGAGCCATTCTTGAGCTAGGGTGCTTATGTTGTCAAAAGTGGAAGAGACTCGAAAGAGGCACCGATCAACAAGACAGATATTGTAACATACGAGAAATACAAGAGACTGTTGTGATAGCTCTGTAAATCAATGAGGTTCGAACAGATCCAACCCTCCATCATTCCCATTATGTCTGATAGCTCATCATTACTCACTTGAGATGAGATGCTCAATTGCTGGTGGGGCAAGGATGGCAAGGCTTTGATTACTACAGGGTATATTAACCCAGTAACTACCAACTTCTCTAAAGGCTTGGCTTCATCAGCTCGAGTTTGCCAAATAACCTGCTATTTTTCGGACTCAGGACATTATCCCGAAGGTCCAAATTACGTCTTCACCAGACCAATTAGCTCATCACAAACTAGCTTGGACGGGCGCAAATTAGCCCGCTATTTCCCAAATAGCGGGATATTTTGGCAACAAGACCTACATTTCTCAGGATATTTCCCAACCAAATATTAATATCCTGCTAGTTGCAACTGCAGGCTGATGTAAACGCAAATTAAGTGGCGAATTTGCAATCTCGATACCGGTAGTTAAAATAGCGAGTCATTTGGCAAACTTGAGCTGATGAAGACAGGCCTTATTTCCCATAAGCTAAGGCCATGTTTTTCAACCGGGGTATCGCAAATAAATATTTAGAATATCATTTTGGAATAATTTCAAGTTTGTGAAAACAGAGTATTAGAAACTGCTATGTATTTCATGAGGAAATAAGATTTTAAAGATAATTAAGTGTCTTTCTTCATCGGTTGCTCACAACATTTAGAAACAGGAGAATTTCAAGCAGCGAGGTGCGTGGATACATCCAAATTTATTTGAACAACGAGGTGCCCGGATATATTTGACAGTGAGGTGCCCAAATTCTTGTCATATTTGGGTAGAAAGGTCCCATATTATATCTTATATCATGTTTATTTTTATATCAAAGTTACAGTTACAATTGATAGCAAACAATGAAAATACAAATATTGCTGTAAAATCACAAGGAGAAAATGGATACCGGTAGTCAGAAGACACAAGAAATAATTATTACATATTCATGATCACTCACCTCTTTTCATTGTTCTTGTATTCATACAGTTCCTGTTTTAAGCACAAATTAAAAGAAACAAAAAAGGTGTTTTGAAATATGTTACACATACAAAATATCAAATTCCAATAATAAGACTAATTAAGGGATCCGGTAACTTTGTCTCAGATTCTGAAACAAAATTCTGGATTTAGCTCATGCTGCAATGATAATTATAAACCTTTAGGCCAGTCAGGAACCCCATGACTTTTACAAGCCGATCGCCTGTCTGATTATCAAGATATTTATGATTGGAATTACAAATTTTGAAAGCCGTTCGCCTGACGGTTTTCATAACACTACAGTCTATTGGAGAAAACGAGTATGGTAAAACCGGTCACTCAAAGGTTTTTACTTTTTTGAGGCACTTCTTGATCATTTTGAAGCGCAATTTTTTTAGGGCTTCAATATTACACCATATCACATACACTGATAACACGTAGGGCCGTGTATCTCAGATTTAACATTGTTAAACGATCCCTTTAAGCAAGATATATTTAACTGTCTTGATGCCCTCTTTTAAGAGTCATAACATGGAGCATTCATTTTGGACTTGATTCCACTCCTAAATCATAATGATATAGTCTTTCATACATTAAAGGTGATATCCACCCTGAAAGCTGCAAAGAAACTGAAACGCAACTTGAGGGCAGGGTATTCTACTGAGATTAATTCAGATTTACGTATATACTGCCATCTGCTGTCCCGATATGTTGACAGCCATGTCCCATAATGCATCACCAACTGCATGATGCACACGCAATGATGGATGGGTACAGGATCCGGAAATACCCTGCCTTTAAAGGTACAGATCAGTTTTGGAAACGCCCCCCTCTCAAAAAAATGAAAAGGAAGCTTGTATTACCAATCTGTGAAAGAATATGTTTTGACTAATACGTGATGATACAAATTTTGCCGAGAAACCGCCTACTAATTGATATATTTGGTAAATTATTATATCTATTTGGACCTGATAGATATTACGCACGTGTCACAAACATGGCGCGTCGTCCCATATACATCTTTCTGTGTACAGTGCTTGTAACTTTACCAAGACTGGGCCAAATTTCTTATCATTTTGATGATTCCAGAACCTTGCCGTATATGCTAGATGATCAACCTTTTCTGATCGATTCCACAACGTTTCTTTCACAGTGCAATCGCACGATCATAACTTGTCTTTATCTTTAAAAGGTATCAGTAAAAATATTTAAAAACCTAAAATGTGTTTATTCCATATAATAGGGATTCCATTGCACTATACTTTATTTTATTCTTTTAAACCTATATTTTTTGTTGTTAAACCAAACATTTATGAACTGGTAGGTAAAATTGTTTGACTTACTGAGCCGTTTCCAGTAACCGCATAGAGTGTATATCCATCAGCATGTATCCTCTCCTCAATACACACAGCTAGTTCATTAATGAGACCTAATCTATGATTGTACGTCTGAATGTCAATAGCAAGATCATACATCTGTTTTCTCCTCTCCTGAAAAGCTGAACTCTGTAAAAACAAGCAAAGAATGAAAAAGAAGAAAGCATTAAAATCTGCACTGAAAATCAAAGAAAATTTCACATTTTCGTTGTCTTTGAAACTGAAATACTTGATAAACTGTGTGTGGATAATCTGACATACAGTATTCCTTATCATACATCATTGTTTAAATCTGTATCACAGAGTTTCTTGTCTCATTTCACCTCGTAATACATAAATAAGTAATTACAGTTAGGAGATTTCTTTTTTTTTGCAACTGCTCTCTTTCACCCCTACTTGCTATTTCTTTGAACACATAGAATGGTTTATATTTCGGCACATTGGTGTTTTGGGGCAGTTTACTGCATCGAGTCAAGTGGTTGGAGCCGGGAGGGCATCAAGTCTTTGTTGAAGGATCTTTTAACCATGTGAAATCTGAGGTGCATGGCCCTAAGTGATATGGTATAATACTGAAGCCTTAACAAAAATTGTGCTTCAAAATGATTATGAATTCAGTGCCTCAAAAAAGTAAAAATCTTTAAGTGACCGGTTTTACCATTCTCATTTTCCCCAATAGACTGTAGTGTTATAACAAATGTTAGGAAAACAGAAAATGAAATTGCGATTTCCAATCATAAATATCTTGATATTCAGACAGGCGATCGACTTGTAAAAGTCATGGGATTCCTGACTGACCGAAAGGTTTATAATTATGATTGCAGCATGAGCTAAATCCAGGATTTTGCTTCAAAATCTGAGGCAATATGTTACAGAGTCACTCTAAGGCATAGGACTTCATTCATATGTAGCTCCACACAGACAATGTACACATGAGGCTGAAACCTTTGTGATATATGTAGAAATCTGACATTTTCCAGAAGATTCACAAATGTGAAGGATCCACAACTTTATCTATTCATTTTTTTATTTGCTCACTATCACCTCAAACTCATCAAACTGTGGGGCTTTGTTTTTGGAAATTTCTCCTGGTAACTCGTCTCTGTTTTTTGCACAGGGTGTCTTATTAAACAACAGGGGAGTGTTTCACAAAGACTAAGACCGACTTTATGTTGAACTTAACTATGGCAAGCAGTTGAAGCAACTGTTTTTGCTCTTGCCATTTACTGGAGTTGGTCTCTCAAGGGACGTACAATTCATTCTCACAAATCTACGGAATTTACATTTTTTGATAATTCGTTATTGAAGGAGAAAATATTATCTAAACATCATAATGGTGAGAGCAAACAGTAGCATGAATGGCCTGCCATAAAGTCCAACTTAAAGTCAATCTTAATCTTTGTGAAACACCCCCCAAGTCATATATCTCTTGACTCCTCTCCTGTGGCGGAAATCTCAATCAATCACACGGACACATAACAGATTTTATGCAAGCCACGTACACACTTAATTGCGTGGAGGTTTTTTAACAAATCTTAAGTGGCTGGAAAATCAATTGTTATTGTATTTTCCGAGATGCCTTTCACAGAGCTGTAAAACTGCTTCCGCAACTCTGTGAGAGCTTGATTCGATAGACATGTCCACAATTAAATCATCATAGAAACTGAAACTCTTGGGATAGCAACGGAATGGTAAGCAATACCAGAATGTTTTTAGGATTTGAAATGTCACTTTTTATCTTCTCTCTTTTTTGTGTTATTTTCCAACACTACAGAACATCAACTAAATGTTTAAAAAGTCAATGGTTTGTTTGTTAACCCAATTAACAAAAATATACCAGTGTAAGAAATTTTTTCAGTTAGTTGTTGGGTAAACAAACAAGTACAATGCCTTAACAACTTTAATCAATTATATTGATGATGAGCTTGATCAATTGGTTGATTACATGTTTTGCTGGTTAATTAAATTGTTAATAAACTACTGGCAGGTAGATTGAACATTTGTTTTAATAAGATTACTTCAAAATGAAGTGGGATCCCCTGGAAGATACTTGCAGAATAACTGCTTTGTATTAAGTATATAAACAAACTAAATACTTGATACGATTGTATAGTATGATCAATGCAGATGTATATGAGCTTCACAATACATATTCAGGTGCTAATTTGACAATTAAATTAAGAAATTTTCATCAGCATTGTATTTAGATGGCCATCTAGTATATACAGATCTTGGGAAGATATGAACTTATCAGATATAATATTTAACATTAAAGGTATCGTTTAACATTGTTAAATCTGAGATGCATGGCCCTACGTGTTATCAGTGGCTGTGATATGGTGTAATATTGAAGCCCGAACGAAATTGCGCTTCAAAATGATCAAGAAGTGCCTCAAAAAAGTAAAAATCTTTGAGTGACCAAACTCATTTTCCCTAATAGACTGTAGTGTTATAAAAATCGTTAGGAAAACGGTTTTTGAAATTTCGATTTCCAATCATAAATATCTTGATAATCAGACAGGCAATCGGCTTGTAAAAGTATTGCAGCATGAGCTAAATCCTGTATTTTGTTCAGAATCTGAGACAAACAAACCAAATCCCTTTAAGGATTTGTTTAACTAGTGAATACAGTCTGGAAGCGTTTGATTTGTAACAAAAAAAGGATGTTGCAGAACCATACCAATTTCTCTTATTTTTATTTGTTTGTATATGTCAATAGAGTCATTATTCTGTCTCGTGTCTTTTAAAATAATTTCCAAAGCTCTTACAAAAAGCATGGGGCCATTGTAAATGAACATGGACATGCACTAAAATGCCATGTGCATTTGACAAAATTGTAAGTCATCATTAGTACTATCAGTTCCCCTTAAATTCTGATATGCCAAAATGTAAATAAAAACAACTGTGACCTCTCTGTGTATAGATACAACCTTCCATTTCAGGATAATAGCAAAATTCAATTATTGAGCTTTAGAGTGCCATGTGCAAGGTTAAACATCACTACATGCTATTAAAGATGGACATGACTGGATTAAGTAGATTATAGTGTCCTTCGTTGTACCAGTTAAGAGTAGGAGTAGCAATGATAGGGAGCTGGTGTAAATTGAAGGTCAAGAGTGGGCGTCGTCGGGAAAAGATGACACACACTCTCACTGTGTTTCTCTCTGTGTCACTCTTTCTATGTCCCCCCACCCCCTCTCTCTCTCTCTCCCTCTCTCTCTCCCCTCACTCTTTCTCTCTCCTCTCCTCCTCTCTCTCTCTCTCTCTCTCTCCCTCTCTCTCTCTCTCTCTCTCTCTCTCTCTCTCTCTCTCTCCCCCATCTCTCTCTCTCTTAAAGAGACAAGGAAAAAGAAAGTTATATTTAATTTAGAGTTCTGGCACTGGGGTGTCTTCTATAATGCTTATAACAATTTAATTTATATTTGGTTAAATTTAATTTGATATATTCATTCACATGTCAAGATAAAAATAAGAGAATATAATTTACAAAATACAAACACATATCATAAGGTACCTGAGGTCTGTGAGGGGGGGGGGGGGGGGTCATGAAAAACACATAAATGGCTTGTCTTAAATGGTCCTCACAAAATACAATAATTAACATAAAACCAAGAGTGCTAACAAAAAAAAATTTGTATTCACTACAGTCAAATCATTACCTACAAAAACAATATGAACATAAATGCTTTGTTTTATTCATTTCTATATGTCTCTATAAGAACATGGAAGAATTTTTTTGATGTCTAATCAACCACAAAAGGCACCAAAGTGGAACGAGGAAACAAAACTATGAGAGCTGCTACCCATACCTCCTCTGCCCTCCCCCTCTAAAAACAAGTGTACACCTCAAAGATGTTACACAACTTTTACATGCTCAATCAAAGCATTTAGACTAGGTCACCTCTAAATGTGCGACACAATTCGTGAAATTAAAGTGAAATCCAATCAAGTCGTCTTACTAATCCCTTTCAAAACTGACAACCATAGAAACACCTCAGCAACTCGGCAGGAAATTGCGAGAGGAAGCGTAGTGATGCGCGGGTCAAGCGAGGGCCGGGTGCTGCGTCAAAACGTGCAGGTGATTGGAAGGATAGTAACAATAGAGAACAGGAGATGGATAGTTCAGTGATATTTGGAATGAAAGGGAAGCTTGCCTAACATGGCAGGAAGTCTCATCTCATCCCACGTATCGCTTTCACAGCTCGATTCTAATCTAGTAACCAATGACAATGTCGTGATCAAAGTGCTTTATAGACTGTGGCCCGTATTCTGAAGTCTTGTCTAACTTAGCCACGACTAAAGTTAAACAACTGTTTAGTTAGACAAGACTTAAACAGGACTTAGACGCGAGGTCGTGTCTAAGTCCTGTTTAACTAAATTTTGTATTCTGAAGTCGTGTCTAAGTCTCGTCTAACTAAACAACTGTTTAAGTCCTGTCTAAGTGGTGTTTAACTAAACAACTGTTTAAGTTCTGCGCAAGTCTTGTTTAACTTTCAATCACGACTTCTGCGCATGCCCAGTAGGCGTTAATTCTGACGATAGACCCAATGCGCATGCGTGCGCGCACCGTATAAATAAATTAACGCGCACAGCTAGCTGTGCGCGTGCCTAGCTGTGCGCGTGCTGGTACCATGGTGATGTGATCGTGACGTAATGACTAGATGACTGCATGCATGTATTGCACTGTGAAGTACGTGTACTACACGTACACTGTACACAAACGCACTAATAATATCACTTATCAGTGCCTCTGTGCTCGGAAGAACCAGCAAAGAAACTTCTCCAACAGAATGGTTAGTTTATTATAGATTATGGAATTTCCAAGATGTCACCATTAGATAAGAATAGTTAATATTATCGAGAAAAAAAATCAGGCTACACAAGAAAAAATCCTGCAAAATGTATTTGAAATTGTATAGGATGCACGTACCAGCGTTCTCCCCCGCAAGTTCGGGGTCAGCAAGTAGAGGGTACCGTCGACGTTGAAAAGCAGCAGAATCGCGCCCTTAAACAGGACTTAAACAACCCCTCGCAGTTGTCTAAAGTTAAACAGGACTTAGACGGGACTTCGTGTTTAACTTTATTTAAACACGACTTCAGAATACCAAAAAAGTTAGACACAACTTTGTGTCTAAAGTTAGACGGGACTTAGACAGGACTTAAGACAACTGTTTAGTTAAACAGGAGTTAGACACGACTTCAGAATACCGGCCCCTGTGTTTGCAGATGATACTGTACAAAAAATGACTATTATTATTCCTAGCGAGAAAATGTTCTATCCTTCATGAAAAAGAAAAAGAAAAAATGTTACATTTTAGCCTCCCATCCCCCCTCCCCCCTTCCACAGTCAGACATAATGTTCATATAGCTACAAATTGTCTATTTCTGGTGAAACATAAATAGCAAAACAAATTGTTACCTAAAGTAGTGTCAGGAACACACATATGCATATTTGTTGGTGTTATCAGTACATAAGATTGACATATATGAATGACACTTTTGATGTTAAAGTCCTTAGACTTTTCATGGTACATGTGCAGGTATTTTGAAAAGTTCTATAGAATGTCATTGTCAATGGAGCTTTGCAACTTTGAATTTCAGTGTGAGCAAAAAAGATTTTTATATCTACAAATATGACACATAAAGGGCAGCATGCAGTCCATCAAACTGAGGTCATTCAATAGCGCCTCGGGTTCTCTAGAGATACAACAAATTGATGCAAAATATAACAAGGGAGCTTCACATTTGTCATCGATGGAACATTAAGATGAATTGTGCATTGCTGTTGGAATTGGTAACATGATGCACTAATGTCCCTTTTCCCTTTTTTATTTGCCTTGTTTGAGCTTTCCATCCCTGCACAGTGTCATCTAATAATCTTCTGAAAGGTTTGGAATATCCTTGGATACCGATCCATATCACTTGAAAGGAAAGAAATTAACCTGTTTCTTCAATGGAATCTGCGGACCACATCACTCTGGTAAATTATAATTTAAATTGGAAGTCCAACTTCTTAATGAGTTGAATGGGATGGAAACATAAGAGATAAGAAAAAAACAGCAGATTTGGTGGAAAGTTTGAACTTTTTCCACTCCAGAGGATTAAAATTGTTATTGATAGCAAACTGTAATATGTAGATCCTCCAAAAAGAAAAGATCTGACTTAGTCATATATTTTGATGAAATTCATTCAATCATTCATTTATACAAAGTTCATCACAATTTGTAAATGGCAGCCAATGGCTGAATTGCTTTAAAATTCTAATATTTGCATTTAAAAACATGAGGATACAATCAATAACTACATGTACAATAACAGATGCAATAATATGAAATAAAACAGTCAAACAGAAAAGGAACATGTAAAGAGAAATAAATAACATAAAACATCGACACTGATTGCGAATTGTATGAGAAGGCTACTGCATATCTATTACATTTCGCATATGTCCTACAAGAAAGTGAGAGAGATAATGGCGAGTTTATAGGGGGAACATGAAAACCACGTCACAATTGTGAAAAGAAGACAGCTACAGTGGTTTGGGCATGTAACTATAGATGGGAGAATAGCTTGGCAAACACCATCTTGCAAGGAGGAACTGATGGGAGAAGAAAGAGGGGCAGACCAACTAGGACATGGACTGATATTACATCGAGCAGTGGAAAGGGAATGTCATTTGAGGAGCTAACTATAGACAGCTGAAGACAGGAAGTTATGGAGAACCTATGCCACAAGGTCCATTTCATTGTTACCACAACAGCCCCCAACCAACAGTGTAGATAGATAGATAGATAGTTGTTCTTCTTCTTCTTCACTATAAGTACAGACCTGGGGGGTATTTCACAAAGATCCTAATTTGAACTTATCTCTAAGTTGGACTTAACAGTTATGGAAAGCTGTTAGCATCTATGAAAATATTCTGTAAAAGTTTTAAAAGGCATAACATGTTGATTCAAATCATTCATATTTTCTATTATCAAGGAGATTTCATGTTCTTGATGTGAAAATGTATAAAAAGTCTAAAATACTAGATTTTTCTCTTCTGAATATATTTTATTTTAAGGCTACAAATGGCTCTTCATAATTTTTAAGTCAACTTAGAGTTAAGTTCGACGTAGGATCTTTGTGATTTCAACACCCCCCCCCCCCCCCCTTTGTTGCATGAACATACACATACATGTAAAAGTACTCATTCCAATAGCTAACATGGGATAAGTTGATTTCTCTCTCTACAGATTCGGAAAGATCCCTAAAACTGTGTTCTCGTAAATTGAATTATTAACGATAAAGTGAAAATAGGGCTCTAGTTCACATCTCTGTTTCCTGTTAGTAAAGCCCTGATTCTCAGTGGAGTAATGTCATGTCATCTCAATGTTTGTAAGATTCAATTTACTCACTCATTGATAACAAAACACAAAATGAAGGTCAAAGAAAAATATAGGTCCTTGTATTAAAAGGATTAGGAAATTGGGGTTACAGAGCTCAAGTCTGAAGAGATAGGAAAATGAAGTAGGGTGGAAAATAATATTTCATCTAAAGAGATTTAATTTGTTGTGCATGACTTCTGTACCATATAAACTGATGGAAATTGTACATACTCTATAACTACTGTGATGGATACATGTATTTACCTACATTTGTTGGCACTAACAGGGCATTAATATCATGGGGTGGAGGGACTGTGGGTGGGGGTAGGGGGTGGAGGGACTGTGGGGTGGGGGTAGGGGGTGGAGGGACTGTGGGGTGGGGGTAGGGGGTAGAGGGACTGTGGGGTGGGGGTAGGGGGTAGAGGGACTGTGGGTGGGGGTAGGGGGTAGAGGGACTGTGGGATGGGGGTAGGGGGTAGAGGGACTGTGGGGTGGGGGTAGGGGGTGGAGGGACTGTGGGGTGGGGGGTAGGGGGTAGGGGGCACCAGTGTTACTTGTTGGATGAAACACAAATATATAGCTAGCACACCAATTATAGTTAGATACACACACAGCTCCGACAAGGAAATGGTATTCACCTTTTTTTTTTAATGTGGATTCCTGGGTACAATTTTCGATAAAATATGCCCAATGTGCCCAAAGTGCCCAGCCTTTAACTTTTAGGGCCATCGTTGTTTTATGCAATTCAGAACAAATATTTTGGCTGAAAATTAAAAACCATTATGAACAATACAATTAAATATGGTTTAGGTTAAGTCTCACAGAATACCACAAAGGCAAAGAAGGTGTTCCAGAAGGACCAAAAGGATCAGCTGCTCTAGACAGTCAAGATGGCTGCTATAAAGAATTTTCTGGGATAATAGGAACACAGTGCAAGACAAAAAATTTCAGTATGTCTTTATTCGCTACAATTCTTAGATGATTTTTTTTGTATTCCATCTACACCTTTTTGTCTCTTTAATGCTCAAAACATGCTTTGCATGAGAAGCCAGCTTTAAAATCAGACTTGTTTCCTTTTCCTTGGCATTCTAATAAATTTCACGTTAAAAAATGAGGTTCAAAGTTTTGTAAAATAGTGTTAGTATCACGCAATGAGGCAGAAACCTTAACAAACGAACAGCATGCTTTCATATTTTCACTGAGCTGCGACACAGCCATTAGGACTTTACTTTTGACACTGCCTTTTGAAAAATTCCTATATTCAAAATAAATGTAGTTTTGGCAACATCTGCGCTGTAAAATCTAATTGCTCTATATCTGAAGGACAGAGAGTGCTTGAGGTAAATAATTGGACGACATGCAGGCGCTCTAGGGACCAGAATCACATGAAAGTATAGTCCTTTATTTCAGGATTTGACGTACAAGGTTTCGAAGGATAACATACGTTCAGTGTGAATCAATGTTATTTTTAAAATACAGTGAAGCTTGTCTACGTAATTGCCATGGTCCGTCTAAAGGTTAGGAATGTTATTTCCTTATAATAATATGGCTATTTATATAGCGCGGTATCCGCCAGGCTCTGACACTTTGCACTAATGACCCTAGTTATAGCCGAGCTGGCCAAAGTAACTAGCGCTCAAGCATATCAGGTACCCATTTACACATGGGTGGAGAGTGACAAATGTAGATTTAGTATTGCCAAAGGACATTAGTGCCACGGCGGGACTTGAACCCGTACCTTGTGATCTGCAATTGGGTAATTTATCCACTAGACCACAACGCTTTTGCTCAAGATCGGGAAAATTTTTAGTTTACTATTTTTCAAATCATTAATTCAAACCTTTTATTTAAACCAATTGGCCCAAATTCACAACAGAGGTTTATGTGCGGCACATAAACCTAGTTTTGTCGACAAACCTCCTTTGTGAATTCGGGCCATTATGTTTCGCTATCATTCAAACCAACAATTTCTTTATCTGCATTATTCAACAAAAAACTCAATGCTATGATTCAACCAAACTTGTATGCTATAATTTAATACAAAACTTTGTCTTACTTTAGGCTCATACATTTATTTGTTGCTCAACCTAATAATATCTGTGTCCACATTTGAAGGAGTAATTTCCTGGCTATCATTCAAATTAATGCTTTATTTGTTTTAACTCAACTGATGACTACAAGTTTCCTATCATTTTACTGCACGCCCTCCATTTTCAGATTATTTGAATGATGACAGGATCAACGTACATAGTAATCGTCAAGTGGGCTCATATCTCTTTGATTATGAGAACAAAATCAAAGTGTAAACATTGGGTATAAATAGTACAGCATTAAAGCAAAGTGAATAAAAGGGAGAAATAAAACAATCTACAAACAGCAGGGGGAGTTAATGAGATGTATATCGGAGACAGAAAGCCAAATTTTCCCTAACCCATGCAAGAATTAACCTTTCAGTTTTCTGTGGGATGAATAGTATTTCCATTCTCATTAATTTGCTGTAAAAGTATATGAATTAACATCCTTATGGGTTTCAACAGACAAAGCTATGAGCAAAAATGAACAAGTAATATACAAAATTGATAGGAGGGGAGAAATAGGGACTATATACAAGGGGCAGGTGGGGGGGGGGGGGGGAGAGAGAGAGAGAGAGAGAGAGAGAGAGGGAGAGAACGAGAGGGAGAGAAAGAGAGGGGAGAAAGAAAGGGAGGGAAAGAGAGGGATATAAAAAGAGAGGGAGAGAGGGGGAGAGAAAGAGAGGGAGAGGAAGAGAAAGAGAGGAAGAGAAAGAGAGGAAGAGAAAGAGAGGGAGAGAGAGAGAGAAATAAAGAGTTCAGAGAGATCAGTGACAATAAGCGGATTTCTTTTCCTGATCTATGCAGGAGTTAATGTTTCAATTTTTGTGTGTGCGTTGAATATAGTTTATCCCTCATTTTCATCCTCGTTCACAAACACCATCTTGGAGTTTACACAGATACTAGATTATAGATGAGGTCAACTCCATGTATTGATGAATGTACGAAATAGAACCACGATTGATGAGTATGGGATCAATATAAGACACAGCTCTCTCCAACTCAATAGAGGAGTGCCACTTGTGAATGCTACTGAAAGATTCAATCAATTTGGGACAATGAGATTTAAGAAAAAAGAAAAGATGCAATTTCCCTGAGAAAGAGAAGCTCGATTTGCAAAGAGAAGATATATATATATATCAGTGATGTATATACCATCATTTTGGGTATATTAATGAGAGCTGCAAATATATCAGATCGACCAAGATAAGATTTGCTGCAGAGTAATCCAGATAGATAATATTTGTGAAGCGGTATGTCATGAGGGAAACCTAGATTGCCAAATGAAAGAATTGTAGTGATCTGTTATCGAAAAAATAAAGCCGTGAGAGCTGATGTAGGAATGAGTAGATTCAAAGGATAAATTGATGAGAAAAATCAACAGTTTCATTGAGCAAAGGGCAGACTGCCAAGGAGAGAAAAGTAGAAAACTATACATGATATAAAAGAAATGCATTGGTAGTCATGACGATAATAGTACTTTAACAATAGAGAGGCAAGAATTATTTATTTGAATTCAAATCTAGATTGTGAGTTCCAATTATTATAAGTGATTTACAAACCATTTCAGTGCCACTGTAGGATGTTTGAACCAACCAAGCTTTCAAATAAAAAATACCGAAGCCTGAGATTACTCATGCCAGAGTTGATGCAGAATGATTTCAATTTAAATGTATCCATTGTATTTCATAGAATTATTGCGTGAAACATATGGCCATGCAAATGGGTGATAGATACGTAGATATCACCCCTTCCCTTTATCAAGTCTCCAGTGGTTCAACCCCTTTCTCAAAATCATCAAGACATTTTCTGTATTAAAGGGGATGTTGTTATCAGAGGAGGGGGTGGGGGGGGGGGGGCTGGATGGGGGGAACTGCATAAAATATTGAATGACATAGAGACATGGAAATTTGAACTTGAAAAGCAACATCATTGTCATCGTAAACAGGCGACTAGCTGGAATGCTCCCCAGGGAATGCAAAATGTGCATTGCCTTGTCCAGTATAGAAATTGAATCCAGCGATCGGGGTAATAATAATACCATAAGCGCTTTGGTCTGTTGTATTAAACTGGTGAAGTGCTTTACTGCTTGAAAAGGACGACTAAAAAACAGTACAGTAATTATTATTATTATCATTATACAATATTCGAGTGGGAAAACACAGCCAGACTAACAAAGAAACAGAGAACATAAGTTGTAATTTGTTGTGACGCTGATATTAGTTACATGCGTAAGAGTGAGTGGGATGGAAGAGGAAAGTTAGCGTTCACGAACGGTCACCCAAGGTGGTTGTGATGAGAGATGATCGTAGTATCAATCACCTTCATCCACCTGCCATAGACACAGTTGCTATGGAAACAGGCACTGATTCCCATCCTGCCAATATCTGAACCCCCCCCCCCCCCCCCCCATCCTTCCAAAAAAAATTACAACAAGATTAGTTGGGGTGTGATACTGTTTGAAGGTAAATGGTTTTGTGGAAAGGATTACCATTGAAAGCTAATGCAATACAAACAGCATGGAATGTAATATATTGTTCCTCATGACTGATAGCATTGAATACATAATGATGAAAATATTTACTTCACTTTTCAAAGCATTATTTGAGTAATGGTTTCCATAAATACATTTTGTCGTTGTTAAATGTTATCCTATTCTCCTTTTCCCACTACACAGCTCCCCTTTATATGAACAGCATCTGTATTTCTGGAAGAAGTTGTTTTCCTTTTCTGCTCTTGCCAGCTCAGCCTGCTCCCTCATTTAGATATATACTGTTGCTCCCCATGCACCTATAACTCCCCCCCCCCTCTCTCTCTCTCTCTCTCTCTCTCTCTCTCTCTCTCTCTCTCTCTCTCTCTCACACACACTTCTCTTCATTCTCTTTCAATCAGCCATCTCCCCCTCCTGTATTCTTGCTCCCTCCCTCCATCCCTCCTCTCTCATCTTTTTCTTTCCATGCTTCCCTCCCTCCAACTATCCTTCCTCCCTCCCTCCCTGCCACTCTCCACTTTCCACCCTTTCTCTCCCCATATCTCCCTCCTTCTATCCTGCATATCCGAACCATTTAATCACGGCAAGTTTGAAATGGGTTACTGTAGAGTGCCTGTAAATATACATTAGTGTCTCAAACTATTTCAGTCAATATATAAATTCCGCTGACTGAGTTTACTCACAATGGAGCTCTACAAGGATTAATCTCTCTAAAGGTTACACAGTTCTTTTCAATTTTAAAGATGCAATTTGATGCATTGCTGATAGCAACAATGATGTACATCGTGTAAGAATATGAATTCATAAACTAAGTGTACAAACATCTACCTGTATAAATGTATAAGGCTTCATGATTGAACAATCAATGCTAATAATACGACAATTTTTGTTGGGAAGACAAATAAAATCTTGTTATATAATCTACATGTTTGATTTGATTTGATTTGATTTATTGGTTTCTGCATCTTTTTTTCTTTTCTTTTTCCTCATACATTTTCATGAACATAATGGCCCGAATTCACAAAGCAAGGTTTAGCTCAGACCAAGGTTTAAGTTTAAACCTCCTTTTGTTTCGCCAAACCTCCTTTTGTTATTTACAAACCAGGTTTATAAATAACAAAAGGAGGTTTGGCGAAACAAAAGGAGGTTTAAACTTAAACCTTGGTCTGAGCTAAACCTTGCTTTGTGAATTCGGGCCAATATGGCTTGATACAATATTTCAAGTGTACATAACTTTATACAGATAATGTACAAAATTAAACAAATATATTGAATGCATAATTAACATACATTAGATGTTAGCAAGATATAAATACCAAAAGATGTTAATCACACTTCATATGTACAGAGGCAGAACTTTTTTCACTCATAAATTCAAACATTACTGTTTGATACTGCTTCGAATGCTTTTGGACAATGAAAAAATTAATTTCTTCTCAATTTGAAATTTTAGCTTATGAATTGTGGAGTTAAAATGACATGGAGCAATGTACATGCAAGAGATACGGTATATATGTGTGATAAAATGTTGCCACTTTTAACCCAGTGGTATTAATTGGGATACTGACACGAGAAAAAATATGGAAATTCTTTTACTTAGAATCTGAAATGGCAGCTCTAGCTCTGGATACAGATACGTATGGAAATCTAATAAATGTAATAATTTTTATGTCAATCCACCTCTCTATTTAATTATTTTCTTGCTTTCTCTCTACCTTCTAACCCAATTATATTATCACGTATTATGTTGCATTGTGTTTATTACTCAGTGATTCTTTCTTGGGGTTGTGGTGGCTCTGAAAACGGCATGAGCGAATCCGTTGACCAGGGTAATGATAATATTTGTAAAGCGCTTTAAGACGAATTTCGTAAGAAGCACTAGAGAAATCCAGGTTTATTATAAGCATTATCCTCTGTCTCTCCCTTTCTATCTTCCTCTCTTCTTTCTGTTTTGATATTCTCACAAAATCTTCTATTTTTACTAGACACATCCCTTTCTCTGTTTCTTTTGTATCTGTCTTTAAGGTATACATCTTTATTTCTGTCTGTCTGTCTCTGTCCGTTTCCCTCCCCATCTCCCCATCTCTCTTTGTCTATCTGTCTCTTTCCCTCTCCTCTCCAGCCCTAGCCTCTTGTCGATGCCCTCGCGCTGTTGGAGTCTCTAAATTCTGACGAGCGAAGCGAGTCAGAGAAACCGAGGCGCTCGCGCTGAGGGCCTCTTGACAAGTGATCTGGATTTCTTATGTTTTACTTTGTTTGGCGAATATTCCGACCCAGCAGAGTTCGGTGAAAGTCATCCAATCAGAGAGAGCTACTATGACGTAATATCTACCGCTCTGTGCGAATTCCCTCCGTGAGAGCGAGACTGGCCGCCTAGTTGTAGTCTGCAAGCACAAACCCTGGTCAGTCGTAACAGAGAGTGTGCACTATAAGACTACCATATGCCACGTACTATAGCTGTTCCTGACCTATATTGGTACAACCAGTAGGTACCAGTAGATAGCTGGGCTAGGCTTCTCTCAAGGCACAATGATTTTTTGATAAAGTGTCAAATTAGGGTCTGTGCTTGCAGACTAGCCTAGTTGGGCAATCCCGAACACACACGTACACACACACAATCGATGCGGTCTAGACATGCATAATTCAGTAGGAAATCGGGTCTCATGAATATATAATTCAGATCAGTTGTCAAGAGGCCCTCAGCGCGAGCGCCTCGGTTTCTCTGACTCGCTTCGCTCGTCAGAATTTAGAGACTCCAACAGCGCGAGGGCATCGACAAGAGGCTACTCCAGCCCCCAACCCCCCTTCACACACTCTCTCTCTCTCTCTCTCTCTCTCTCTTTCTCATTCTCATTCTTTCTCTCTCTCTCTCTCTGTCTCTCTATCTATGTCTCTCTCTCTCTGTCTTTCTCTGTCCCTCTCTTTCTCTCTCTCTCTCTCTCTCTTTTTCTCTCTTTTCCTCCCTCCCTCTCTCTCCTCATACTTCTTTACATGCAAACACTTCCATCGCAAGTAAAAGGGCACTTTATTAAAACACATTATAGAATTAGGTCAGCCTGAGGCTACATGGCATATGCGCGTAATGAAGGCCATGTGATCTCCAACACCTCTATACTCATGAATGTACATATCAAGATTGAGGTCATACAGGAAATTTGTTAACAGTAAATTGATGAGCAACGTGACGAGAACCATACGTCCAAAAATTAATGAGTAAGAGTGAGAGAAAGGGGAGAGTGAGAGAGAGAGAGAGAGAGAGAGAGAGAGAGAGAAATGGTAGGAGAAAGGAAACAAATGAATTGCATTTAATATTAGATGTAATGCCCCTTTCTGTTACATGAAAGGTGAACATATAACCTTTCATGTAACAGAAAACGGTTATATGTTCCATTTGCAGCCAACATCAAGTTCTGTAGAACTTTGCACGAATTATGAACATATCACGTATGTCCTGTCTGTGAAATTTAAACGCTAGCAGTGTCCTAGTATTCAAATTATGCAAGGAAATCTGTTTACTTTCTATACTTCACTATTGAGTGACTGACTGACTTTTTTTCTTCATTTCTTTGTTAATACATGTAACATACATAAAATGAGCTGTAAAGGGTACATGAGCATTTTTCTACATTAATAACCAAATTCTTGTAATGGCCAAAATTAAACTGATTGAATCTTTTCGCAGCACAAAACGTATGACTATTTGGCACAAGCATCTGAAAATCAGACTATTACTTTAGTAATAGCAACCAGTAAAGTCGATTTGACAACTAATGGTCGTTATTTTCCCACTTTAAGACATTTTCAAGCCCATTTGTTTAGAGGGGAGTTCTAAATTAGTATTATCTTTCAAATGCTGATGGAATTTAACCATTTAATTTTTGGGGCCTGCAGATTGGAAATAGTACCTTTAATAAAGCGATAGAGAGAGAGAGAGAGAGAGATAAACAAAGGAGAAACGTGAATTGCAATTTGTAATGTGGTGTAGGGATCTGTTTTATTAATGATGTGAACAATTGACAGTGGGAGAGAGAGGGAGAGAGAGAGAGAGAGAATAAGGGGAAGAGAAAGAAAGGAGACACATAAATGCATTGATTATGTGGTGGAATGCCTCATCCTTTCGCTTAAATGAAGGTAAGAACAAGAGAGAGGGAGAGAGAGAGAGATGGTTTGTTTAAACTTTCCTGATTACATAAGTTTGTTCATCCTGTGATATTGCCTGCATAATTATATATATATATATATATATATATATATATAAGCCAATAAACCGTGTGAGACTGAGAGTTGCTGTAAATTTGTCAACAAGTTATAGGTCATTCCTAAATACTACATTACATCTATAAAACAAATAGTGATCTTTAATGACATTTCTTTCTGCCCCACCCCCTCACTTCTTGTGGGCGATAATGAAGTGCTTTTGTAAGTGCTAATGTACCATATACTATTGAAATTGGAGCAGGTACAGAAGGGAAAACAAATGTTTTTACAAGTCAATTCAGTCTTCTATAGAAATCAAAAATTCCAAAGCAAACATTAAATTTTCGCTTGAGAAAAAAAAGTGAAAGTGCCAAAAGTTCATTTGAAGCAAAACAGAAGTGTACTGGTATTCAGAAAAACTAGGTCTTGTGACAAATGTTGATTTCTCATCTTTGTCTGAATGTCTGAATGCCATTTTTTTTCCCCTCACCTTTTTGAACTTCCAATATGACACTATTTGTCTGCATAATTCTGGAGACTGTGGTGAAAAAATAAATAAATCTCTAAGAAAACCTACCCAGGTGGGTGAAATAACCGTAACTGGACAAGAAAATGATTTATTGGAGGCATTTCTTTTCATTACACAATTTGATGTACATTGTTTTGTTGTCAGCTGACCATTCATATCCAGCCCTGCTACCAATTGGTTCCCCTATATTCAAACAAGGAAAGGAGTTCAATTTGATTGCAACACTCTTTTCATAATTTTGCATTACCTAAAGGCCAAACTCCTTATTTTATAATTCGTTATAGAGGAGCGAAATGCTGGAACACCATTTTACAGGAACTGAAAACCATAGAGATTAAAAAAAAAATTTAGAAAACACATCATGTCACCACCTAGGTAGCAGGGGGGGGGGGGGGTTGTTGATTTGATTAGATTATTTTGCATATTTTTATGTTTTGTTACCTATTGTTACTGGATTTTGTTTTGTGATATAATTTTTATATTTTTTATTCAGTCACAGACTTTCTGAAAAACAACCGTTTAGGCTGAGAGAGTTACCATGTTTAAATAAATAAATGTAATGAAATGAAATGAAATGCAGCAAAGAACTTGAACTTTACTTTCTTTTTCAAAGGATCAACATATTATTAAATTTATAATAAGTTTTACATTTAGTACCTTTAGTTTTGTACATAATTTGTATCTTTCATGCTTTTCAGTACATGCTGAACTCATTACTGTATATGCCACACAAAATGTCCTATGTATATTTTCGTGGGATAGGTAATATAAAGGCTTCAAGATTACTAAATGGTTTTCATTGCAAGATTAATCTATACAGGTGTTAAAATGGTTGCCATGGAGCTAAATTGCATGTCTGGCAAATGAGCAATCATGGTGTTAAATAATTAATATCTGGTATGGTGGATTAATTAGCGACTGTCATAGTAATAATAGAAGTAACCCATTAACGATTAAATTCTCTCATTTCTATATGCTTAATACATGGATAGCCTGATTTCTATACTACTCTATTCAATGTGTTTAGATCTGTCTCTGTAAGATTGATCAAAATAAGGAAATGGGCTTATTATAGAGACATCTGGTTGTTGTTTTATTTCTTCATCCACTCACTCATGAACATGAATGAATTTAGTTTATATACATGCATCTCCATCATAGCTTTTCTTTTAAAAAAACGATAGCAAAGAACTCAACCAAAATGTGCCCAAGCCTTTCTGTCAGGCACACAGAATTGCATTTTATGATCATCAATTCACTTTTTTTTTAATGAATTTATTTTTTTTATTTTTTTAAAAATAAATGCATGAACGTGTACAGTACAGCAAACACCTAATAGCTTTTTATGACATTTCTTTACAGCAATACATGCACGTTTCTCATCATGAATATAATTTCTTTTTCTCCGAGGACAATAGCATGCTTAAGCACTTAAGCATGTTCTTGACATTTCTCAAGGTCTTTTAGTGCCATACCTCAGCTCCAAAGTTTTTTAATTTTTCAAAAAAGAATTATTATCCACAAATTGAAGGAAATCATCTGAAAATGGGAGTCCAACTTGATTATGAAGCCATGCCATTACCATCGGGTGTCTCTAGATGCCCTAACGAATGATGGCAAGGATCACATTAGGAGAGAGAGAGGAAAAAAAAGAGAGAGAGGGCCGGGTCACAGATGGAGGGAGTGAGAGTGGAAGCAAATACAGAAAGAGTAAATCACAGAGAGAGAGAGATTGTCAGGGGAGAGTCAGAGAGGGGAAGGCTAGAGAGCAAGTCAGAGAAGGAGAGAGAGAAAGAGAGAAGATGGGAGATATGAAGAAAGAAAAAGGGTAAGTCAGAGATAGAGAGGCAGAGAGACAGCTGAGCAGAGATTAAAAAGTAAGGGTGTAAGGTGTGTGCGAAAGAAAGAATATATGTGAGAGAGAGAGAGAGAGACAGGGAGAGAGGGAGAGAGTGAGAGACAGGGAGAGACAGACAGACAGGGAGAGGAAGAGAGAAAGCCGGGAGTGTCAGAGATTTTAAAGAACAAGAGAAGCTACAAGGAGAGAAGATTTACCGAAAATGCCTTTTAAGCCTGGGCGAGTTTGCCACACACTACCCCCAGGGGAAGATATATACCCCTAGTGACGTTGAGATGCTATCCTTTCCATTTATTGGTTACCATGGCAATGTTTTACTCTTCATCTTTCTCCCGCTTGTTGACCTCACCATCCTGATAGACGACAGTACTTATGGAATGGAGATATTAGGCTCATTTACACCGTAGATAACCCAGGTCGAAAGACCATCATTTTGTGTAAATTCCTATTCACACTAGTTGAAAAAACCCAGAATTATTTTTAGTTTGTTCTTTTTTTCAGTTACTTTTGTCAATTCTATGCATTTGAGACATGTTGCTGGAAAATCCAGGTCGAAAGACCATCATTTTTTGTAAATCCCATTTTCACTAGTTGAAAAAAACCCAGAATTACTTTTAGTTTGTTCTTTTTTTCAGTTACTTTTGTCAATTTGAGACATGTTGCTGCTTTGGTGCGAAAGTGAGGAGGGTCACATGAGCAAAAACTAGAATAAAGTCAACGCCGTTTCAAAACGAGCATTTCACTGCCAAAAAAGCCCCGCAGTTTTGGCTGAACTTTAAAGAAACCACATTCCAGAGGTGGGTTCTTCTAATTAAGTTACTTTGTTGTGTTTATGGGTCGTTGCCTAGCAACTTCCAATGAAAATGCTGAACGTGAGAAAACCCATGGTTTTTGCTTGCGATGTAAATGACCCTATTGTTTGCATCAGTCGCGCCATGCCCGATTCCATAAGATTTCACACGTTATAAATTCTCTTCTCAACTCGCGTGACTTATTTTTGACCAATTTAATAATCGGTCACCAGGGAAGAGGACTATTTTGCGGAATTGCCCATGCACTAAGTGCAATAAATCAGACTCTTTTAATCCACACAGCACATGCCTACCGGTAATGTCCCTTGCTAAATTGCATGTTTGAGCCTTAAATGACTTTCTCTAACACCTCAAATTTGCCAGGCCTATATCTAGAAACCGATAACTGTCTTATTAGATTTGTTTCCTGCTATCTGATGAAGTGGAATAGACATATCCTTGAAATGTTTAAGACAATCACCAGCCTTTAAGTGCTACAAGCTTTGATCACAGAAATTCTACAACTTTACTTCTTACCGACAAATAAGATTAAAACAAATTCAAATGTATGGACGGCACTAAAGCAAGGAACTTGTAATTACATCAAACATATTTTTATAAGCCAAGAGCTTTTATGGAATATTTTCAGCCTATCATGTCAGTCATACAATTTAGTACTGTATTCCAGGGGTATTTCAAAGTCGTTCATATATCTGACACATATCGTCGCTGTTTTCACGAAGTGACGGTAGCGAAAAAAAATTGCATTCACTTTGCGTTACGATTTTCCTCACTACCGTCACTTCGTGAAAACAAGGACGATATTTAACAAGGGCCTTATTCTGAAAACAAAGTTTCATGTGAGGAAACAAGTGTTAATTGCATGGAATTCACACTTAGCATTGGTGCTAATGCAGACATATCTTTTAACTTATGCGAACGCAGCTAGCTTTGTGCAGACGATAATCAACAAATTGTCCTAATTTTGATTTGAAATATATGACATTACAACAATTTTTTACTATCGTAAAAGATTACATCATTTTCAGAATCTAACACGGTCTACAATAGTTAAATACATATAGGTCTATTCAGTAGTACTACACACATTGAATTGTGAATGTAATGATGTCATTGTATTACATCGTATGCACAATTAATGAAATTAAATGCAAGATCAATGGATAAAATACCACAGAGATATAGGAAGAAAAAAAATTAGAAAAAGTAAAAGGGTCCTAGATATGAAATCAAAAACAAAGGGTCTAGAAACACTTTTCGTAAACATCTCAACGATTACTTGATGAATAAGTGATTGAATTATGCAAGTACACATGTATATATTGTAAATAATCTCCATATTACATTTTTGTTGTTTTTTTTTGTCAAAAAAATGCAATTTTTTGTATAAATAATCTGTAGATACATGTATCTATGACTTTTTAACCTGGTATATCCTCTTCATAATTATATTTGGAGTGTAGAAATTGTGCTACGGTATTACTCAACATGTATACTTCTACTGTCAAGTTTTATTTTTTGATAATGATATATTTATTTTTGCCAAGTGTGTGCTAAGAACAGGGGCCAGACTCGACTAGCACATGTGCTATTATTTGGCTCCTTTTCATCACCTTCTATATTCTATGAGAAAAGACATATGTCTAGCATATCAATACTTTGTTAGGTTTTTCTTTAATATGATCTATAATATTCATTTATGAACATGTACCATTCACGATGTATTCAAATGTTTAATCACTGATATTATTGATGATGAATAAATAAAATCAAATCAAAATCAAATCAGATATAATACGCTTACCTTCCACTGCCTTGCATTGCTGTGTGAAGCTCGTATCGATTCCCCTGCAAGGAAGGAAAGAAAGGAAATAATGGGAGTGTGAAAAATATATTGACAAAATGCAATTAATATAATGTATGGAATTATAAATTACCGGTACAGGTAGTCAATGGAGAACATTGCGCAGTACCACTTTAAAAATCACATACATGTACGTATAGCTCTTTATTTTCAGTTTCGCTTTCTGATTCCATTTTCACCTCTTCTCCCTATTGCTCTGTTGATCTCTTTCTTTCTCTCTCTCTCTCTCTCTCTCTCCCCTTTTCTGTCCCATATTGGTCTCTGACCGCCTCTACTGGTTTGTGTCAAGCTGATAAAATCATGTTATTCAAAATTAATCAAAAAATGTTGTTATGATCAAAATGGATTATGTAACAATGATTGATCATTATGATTTACATGCTGTACACATTCTGCAATTCAACGATGTGGCTGCAAATGTAGTTTTAAATAGACTCTTAATGAACCTCATTATCCCCCTCCCCATCTCTCTCTCTCTCTGCTTCTTTCTCTCTCTATCTCTCTCCCTTTCCCTCTTTTTCTCTCTCTTTTTTTCTCTTTATCTATTTATCTCTCTCCCTCTTTCCCTCCCTTTTTCCCTCTCTTTCTCTCTCTCTCTCTTTCCTCTCTTTCGCTTTCTTTCCCTCTCTTTCTCTCTCTCTCCCTCTCTTTCTCTGTCTGCCTCTCTTTCTCTCTCTTTCTGTCTCTCTCTCTCTTCCCATCTTCTCTAGCTTTTCTTTTCTCTGCCTGTTTCTTCTTTGGTTAAACAAAAACAAAATCTTTCCATAATTGTGTGATGTCATGCATCTCTTTTAGTCCCTGTTTGATTTGTTCATTTCACCACGATTCTCAGATGCTGTTCCCAAGCTAGTACATGAACAATGCATGTTTGTCGGCACGTACACGTATGCAATTGCAAGTAAAATCAAGATAGCGCTACACGGAAAGCAGTTTACAATAATGTATGGCTATTTACTAACCTCATAAGCAAGCACAAATCTATGTTTTTTGCACATTGTACATGTATACATAACCAGCATGAAGCTCTAATTGTGCAACATTCACCTAATGACAGTTTCTATAACAAAAACTTCTTTATAAACTTCTTTCTTCTTTTTACTTCTTTGTGTTTTATTTGGAGGAGCTCGCGCCTTTGAATGTTATCTGAAACAGATATATGGCGCCATACAAATGCTGTTCATCATCATCATCATCATCATCATGATCGATGGCTTTATGTATCGACTGGGATCCGCCTGGGTTGGGCACTCACAGTGCTTATTACTTAAAACATCTTACACATCATTTCAGTGTTTTTAGTTAGTGTGTCAACTGAGAAGTTTATTTCCATTATACTCTTCATTTGTAGTATTAATCTTGTGACAATGTCGCAGCAGGAAAAAAATATGTTTGAATTAATCTGATGATTCATTTTAGTGACCAAAGTTTGCAACAACAACAAAAATAGCAAAACTGAGTGTATCTAAATGACATAAAAATGATGCATAGGTTCTGTCGTTGCATCATGTTACAGTACAGGTGTATGTTTACATTCTGGGTCATACATATTCTCAGTATGCATGGGCAGAATGAAAGGACAAGAATTTGAGAAAGTGATGGAGAATCTATCTTCCTTACAAGTATTAAATTGTCTGCTATCAGAAGACCCACTGTTATTCATCTGCGGTTTTAAAACCAAACGATGTTAACAAGAGGATGAAAAGGATCATCCCCCCTACCCACACTGTTTTCCCATCGCAAACAGTTTCAAGTAAGCGATCCTCAAAAGCA
Source organism: Strongylocentrotus droebachiensis (assembly GCA_035222895.1). Classification (NCBI taxonomy): domain Eukaryota; kingdom Metazoa; phylum Echinodermata; class Echinoidea; order Camarodonta; family Strongylocentrotidae; genus Strongylocentrotus; species Strongylocentrotus droebachiensis. The sequence goes on from JAVYIG010008521.1 coordinate 69,924, forward strand.
TTAGGTTTCCACAATTCTATATTTGTACATCCCGTTAGCTATACAGCACCAGGTGTTTGGAGCCGGCCCGCGTACCGTGCGTCGAAGCTGTGTAAACAATTCCTGTTACCATGGCGATGGCATATCGATCGGCTATTGAATTTGCTGGATGATGCCTTGATACACTGTTTGGTGTAAGGCTTTGGCAGCTGCCGGGAGGATTGCCTCGGAAAAGAATCCCAATATCACATGACATTTAACTGATAAATCATGCACTTCTGTCATCACTGCATAAATAATACTTTAACCCATAGCCTACTGTAGCCGGGCGGTCCCTGTGTTAAGCCTATGGAAATTAAGATGATTCAGTATTCAACTGGTTAAACTGGGAGAAATGACATTTAACTGATAAATCATGCACTGCTGTCATCACTGCATAAATAATACTTTAACCCATAACCTACTCTAGCCGGGTAGTCCCTGTGTTAAGCCTATGGGAATTAGATAATTCAGTAGTCAATAGTTTAAATGGGAGAAATGTTGTACTTTGGAGCAATGCATCTAAGTGCACTTGTGGCTTCGATATTGCCTCTTTTTTAATTGGCTCTGTCTTATGTATTCATACATGTACACAATGCGTTTCTACATTCTATACATAATTGAAATGGGATGGTAGAGAAGCACTGTCATGCCCTGTTGCACACATCCAATTTAGTTGATCATTTTATTTCTATAAATGTATACTTTTTATTTTACAAGGTTTCTGTGAGCATTACTGCAACTGTTTTAATCATAATTATGATAATGGCAAGTAGAATTGGCTGGCATTAAATCTAAACGTTGAAAACATCACAGTGCTTTAGAAATGATTGTTTGGGTTAAAATATCATACAAGTTTGGAAAGGCCATTTTGATTGGCTGGATTGTGATCATATGACATTCAGTAAGTTGTGTCACATGTTCTGTAGTGCCCTGTGTGTACAATAACTATTATTGCTCCTTGATATTCTTCTAAACTGACAAAAAAAGCGAATTTTAAAGATAAAGACCAGTTATGGTCATGCGTTGGCATTGTGAAAGAAACGTTGTGGAATCGATCAGAAAAGGTTGATCATCTAGCATATACATGTAAGTATTGGTGTGTACTGCAAGGTTCTGGAATCATCAAAATGATAAGAAATTTGACCCAGTCTTGGTAAAGTTACAAGCACTGAACACAGAAAGATGTATATGGGACTACGCACACGTGCGCGACACATGCGTTTATCTCTCACAGTCAAATAGATAAACTAATTTACCAAATATATCAATTAGTAGGCGGTTTCCCGGCTAATTTTTTATCATCATGTATTAGTCAAAACATATTCTTTCACATGATCGGTAAAAAAGAGCTTTCACATATGATCGGTAAAAAAGAGCTTCCATTTCATTTTTGGAAATTGGGGCGTTTCCAATACTGGTCTTTACCTTTAAAGGTCATAAATTATACATTTTTCACCTCTACCAGAGCTCAACATTCTCTTTGAAACATATATTTACATCAGAGTACAAAAGTTTATCATTGTTCTATCTACACATTGAGTACTAACATGACAAGTATCATTGGCTCCAGTGGGAGGCTGCATAGGGATGCGCATATGGTGGATGTTTTTCTCAAGAAAGTGTGATTTGAAATTTCTGACTGTACCTAAAATCTGCATAACATATTTCATTCCATAGAATGTGCAAGTCATTAACAGTGATATGGCTCATTACTTAGGAAGCCTGGCACAGATAATTTTAAAAAGACTATAATTTGATTTTAATAGTTTACCGGTACATCCAGCCAGAATGTAAAAATACCCATGTAGCCCAATTAATCATTTGAACAATTATTTTTTCCCTCATTTTTTTGCTGAGCAATCCTTAGATAGTCTGCATGTTCATTATGAGTGGCCATGGAAAGGTTACTCACTAAATTTTACTGATTTTACCTTCCACATTTATAGCTGGAGTGGAGAATTCATGGCCTTTCCATATTGATCGCTTACATCATGATTAAATTGATTTGGGTAGTCATGAATCATGTCACAGAACATATGAACATTTCTGTTCCAAAATAGAAAACTTGCTAGAAAAAAAATTGTGTTTGCAACCTTCTGCTAACTAAGGTATATTGATTTGTACATTACGAAAAAATGGCGATGTTTTTACAGATTGCATGTTAGTTATTACATCTTCCTGATTTCATAGCCAATTTAAACTATGTTTAGAATAAGACAACACATTAAACTGTAAACAAAACCAAAACATATCAAACATTGCAGGAGGAAACAAAATTTAGTTTCGGGCCACATAGAAATCTGACATACAAATATGGGGCCAGTCACCACGAAATGAGTCCAGTGTCGCATTAGGCTCAATCGTAGTAATAGCGATGTATAGTGTGTATGTACTGAAAATTGACCCACCTACCACATTTAAGATTTTTCCAAAAATCGACTTATTAATGTCTTGTAGTTTATGTCCCCAGAGCTTAGGTCATGAAAATATCTCCTTCTAACATTTTTTGGCAAATAATATAGGCTATGTTACGCATCATTAACTTTACACCTAATTATCTAAAAACTGGGTAATCCCATTATTTATAAAGTCCAATTAGGTTTTTGTTCATATTTCTGGATATAATTTATCAATTTTAATGTGTGACCCCTTAATATAAAGCTTACTTAATGTAGATTCATATAATACTTAAAAACAGGAATAAAAATTTTGACCAACTGGACTCATTTCGTGGTGACAGGCCCCATATGTCACATTCTCAATCCTGAATCATACACCAGGACAAATCCATTTTGCACATAATTAAAGAGACTTGCGTTCTGGGAAGAGGTGAAGAATAATTTGTGAGCGTTATCATTGTTATTATGTAAGTGTGGAAGAACATCGGATAAAAAGTGTTCCCAGAAAAGCATGGCTCTTCAAATGCTTTCATATTCTAAATATGGCGTGTAACAATATAAAAATCAGGACAGATTTTTATGCCACATGTTCGTGTAGCCCCATATACATCTTTCTGTGTACAGTGCTTGTAGCTTTTAAAACAAGACTGGGCCAAATTTCTTGACATTTTGATGATTCCAGAACCTTGCAGTACACACCAATACTAATATATGCTAGATGATCAACCTTTTCTGATCGATTCCACACCGTTTCTTTACCAATGCAATTGCATGACCAAAACTCAACTTTAACTTTAAAAAAAAATCACAAAACTTGGTAAGGGTATGAATAATCGAGTTGTTTACTGTATAACGCTTACCTGCAAATGTACCCTCAAACTTAGTGTTGAGTGGTCCAGTGATACCCACGGTGGACGTTGTACTCTGCAAGGTTGGTCGCTTCAGACTTGGCGTCTGGCGCCGGGGGCTCCGCCCCGCACTCGTCGTCGGTGAAGGTTTCTTGCGGATGCTGTTCAGCCATTTCTCTACCTGTTCGGCGTTGACGTGATTGATGACATAGTCATCTAGGAACTGGGGGTTTTCATCTAGGTAGTGACGGATATGCTCCTGTGCGACATTTTCTGTAGGACAAAAGTACAACAAGAAAGTGTGATTTAACCGTTGGTGTGATTATTGTCATAGTCATCTAGGAACTGGGGGTTTTCATCTAGGTAGTGACGGATATGCTCTTACGCCACATTTTCTGTAGGACAAAATTCAAACAAATAAGTGTGTTTTAACTGTTAGTGTGGTTGATGACATAGTCATCTAAGAATTGGGGGTTTTCATCTAGGTAGTGACGGATGTGCTCTTGTGAAACATTTTCTGTAGGACAAAATGATAACAAGAAAATGTGATTTAACCATTGGTGTGGTAGATAACAAAGTCATCTAATAATAATAATTACATTTATAATGCGCTTCATACAATGTTTCTAAGCGCAAGAGAAAGAAGAAAGGATAAGATTTGGGGCTTTCATCTAGGTAGTGGCGGATATGCTCTTGTGAAACATTTTCTGTAGGACAAAATTCAAACAAATAAGTCTGTTTTATTCGTTGGTCTGATTTATAATATAGTCTTCTAAGAAAAGGGGATTTTTGTCTAGGTAGTGACGGATATGCTCTTGTGCAACATCTTCTGTAGGGCCAAAATTACAACAAGAAAATGTGACTTAACCGTTGGTGCGGGTGATAACATAGTCATCTAAGAATTGGGGGTTTTCATCTAGGTAGTGACAGATATGTTCTTGTACAGCATTTTCTGTAGGACAAAATTACAACAAAAAAGTGTGATTTAACAGTTGGTGTGATTATTGATATAGTCCTCTAAAAAAAAAAAAAATGATCTAAGTAGTGACAGATATGTTCTTGTGCAACATCTTCTGTAGGACAAAATTACAACAAAAAAGTGTGACTTAACCGTTGGTGCGTGTGATAACATAGTCATCTAAGAATTGGGGGTTTTCATCTAGGTATTGACGGATATGTTCTTGCGCAACATTTTTTGTAGGAAAAAATTTAAACAAATAAGTGTGATTTAACCCAAGGACAACCACTTTCTCAAAATCCAATACGATTAATACAGGGACCACATAGTTTCTATAGGCACTGGGCTAAAACAAATTTTAGACAAGATATAAAGGAATCATTAATATTTTCATTTCACAATTGTTTTGAATTCTCCTGCATTACATCTTCTACAGAATTCGTAATCCGGTCCCTTTACTTTTACATATTTTTAGGGTAGCAGAGAATCAGTCTACATGAACATATGTTACATATTCCACTACACAATCATTAAAAAAAAAAAAGCACACATAATTCATTAATCTTAGCTTATCAATAGACCTATATCCAGCTTTGTATTTGAACACTTTAAATCTGCTTTCATATATGATGTGTTCGAACACTTCAACAAACTGCTGCAGCAAAAGTAATAAGTACTTGAAATATTTGCGTGTTGTACACCGTACAGTATAGAAATGTGGAATGCAATACAATATGTTTCATGGTCAAATAGAACAAATTAATTAATGGATGAATGCACAAAAATATGCTTAAATGTATTCCGATTTTGCTGTAGACTTTTGTTTGTTTGATGTATCATGTGTCTATGGCATTAAGGAAAAACAAGGGAGGGGGTTACCTGGAATATGGCCAGTCTGGTCTGATGTTGCCTGTGAATGGCTGATTCTGTTGTTTTTAGAGTATCCATTCCCATATGTCGACAAACCTGCACAGAGAGAAAAACAAAGGCAACCTAATAGAGTTGATAACAAACAACAGCACAGTAATAGTCATGTCAGTGATACAGTGGAACCTGTACATAAAGACCTCGCAAGAGACACATGAAAAGTGGTCTTTATGTACAGGTTCCTTTAGTATACGTTTCAATGAGAAACAATTTTAAAGGGAAATTTCAAATGTGTTTTTTTATGGAGAGGTGGTCTTTCTATATAGGTGGGCGCTAAAGCAGGTTTGACTGTACAATTATTAGACCATTCGTGGATACAAAAGGTATTTTGTGAGTTTAAAAGGGAATTAGAGGAAAAAATTAAATTAAATTAAATTGCAAAAAAATGATGAACATGAATGAATAATTAGTACATACTATAAATACTATTAGCTGTCATAAAATCACCCCCCCCCCCCCGAACAAAGAGGGACATTCAAATGAGGAAGGAGCAAGGGGGTGGGGATGGGTGAATGATTTAAAAGCCCAAATGATATGAAAGTTTACTACAAGAACATCAATCAAAACATATGGAACCTCTTTATGATACTTCATAAACAGATGTTTGAAGCTATATATGTGCATCAATTAGGCAAAAGATTAATTGTATCCTTCCATGGAATATGTTTTGTGAACTGAAAAGTATCAATAAACATTTATTCATTGAAATATAAAAAAAACAGGGAATTGTCTTTCATTTTCTATATCTAGGGAAGATGTGAATGTATATATGTACATGACTGTCAATGTAAATATTCCAAACTGATATCCTCCTGCTCCTTCTCCTCCTCCTCCCTTCTCCTCCTCCTCCTCTCCTCCTCCCTTCTCCTCCTCCCTTCTCCTCCTCCCTTCTCCTCCTCCCTACTCCTCATCCTTCCTCCTCCTCCTCTCCTCCTCCCTTCTCCTCCTCCTCCTCCCTTCTCGTCCTCCCTTCTCCTCCTCCCTTCTCCTCCTCTCCTCCTCCCTTCTCCTCCTCCTCCTCCCTTCTCCTCCTCCCTTCTCCTCCTCCCTCATCCTTCCTCCTCCTCCTCTCCTCCTCCCTTCTCCTCCTCCTCCTCTCCTCCTCCCTTCTCCTCCTCCCTTCTCCTCCTCCCTTCTCCTCCTCCTCCCCCTCCTCCTCCTCCTTCTTCCCCTCTTCTTCTTCTTCTTCTTCTTCTTCTCCACCCCTTCCTCCTCCACCTCCTCCTCCTTCTTCTCCTCCTTCTTCTCCTTCTTCTTCTTCTACTCCTTCTTCTTCTTCTTCTTCTTCTTCTTCTTCTTTTTCTTCTTCATCTTCTCCATCTTCTTCATCTTTTTCTTCTTCTTCTCCTTTTTTTATTCTTCATCTTCTTAGGCGCCACGGATTTATTCAACTGGCATTCGGAATGCATGTAGAATGCATGTAGAATGTCCTATTCAGAATCTATTGTTCGTTAATCCACATTCCAGAATGTACCTAGAATGTAGCTAGAATGCGGTAATTAACGTCTTAATTGGCGCATTCTGGGTACATTCTGGAATGTCCCATGAATAGGCCATCCGAACAAAGGCGATGCTCCATGAATAGGCCATCCGAACAAAGGCGATATCGATCGGCAGCGACTACCTTCTTGATATTGCGTGCCGGAATAGTTTCGATATAGAATGAACCATAAGAATTGTTTGAAATCAACAGATATTTAATTGGTTTCGCTTCTGTCTCTCCCGCGATCGGTTGCATTTATGGACTTACTTTTATTTCTTTCCGACGGCTAACCGGTAACATCAGTGATATTTAATTGTTTTCGCTTGTAGCTCTCTCTCTCTCACCATTTATTTCTCAAGCGTCGGTGATATTGTATTTGATTTTCTTTCTTTTCTTCAGCTTATTAAAGATGGTGAAAAGAGTAGAAAAAGATTGAGAAAGAATGAAGACAGATTTATTATGACATTCCCGCCAGACCGCCACAAATATGTTCTGAGTCGGCGCTCTCAGAACAAAGGCGCGTTACAGTGTCAAATATACGCGGTGTTTTGAAACGTTGGTGTTGATTGAGATGATGCCTCATTAAAGATGGTAAAAAGAGTAGAAGAAAGATTGAGAAAGAATGAAGAAAATATTTTGCATGAAAATGCGGATGAATCTGAATGATCAAAATGAGAGGAAGAAAGAGGATGCAAGAGATGGTGGGTGTTGAAAGATCTGAGGACTAATGAAATGATACATTTAGATAAAAAGCGAGAGTGGATATTTATGGTTACCATCTTATTTTTAAACTTTTTTTATTGGCAGGGATGGGGGTCCGTTTTTGTTTTGTTTTTTTGGCCAGGGAGGAAGCAGCCTTGCCCTGTTGCCCCCCCCCCCCCTCCATGCGTCTGCGCCTGAAGAAAAGCACATGCGAATAATCTTATTTCCAAACCGAGACGCACATTATTTTGTTTGTGGTCTGTGCTTTTATGTTGCGTATAATTTGTTTGTTTAGCGCACATTATCCTACTTTACCCCCCACCCCCCCCCCCCCTTTTTTTTACATCACCTACTTTATCAAACCACTCTAATTTTTTAATTCCATCTCTTAGAAATAATGTTTTTTTTTTTTTTATTTTTTTTATCTTTAATTATAAATAAAACTTACTTCATATTTCTTTACGAAATTTCATAAAAATTGTAGAGGGTGTGATTATTTATTCCAAAACAAATAAAGAGAAGGTCATATATAGATCAGTAGAGAGTGGCGGGGGGGGGGGGAGATGAAAATTAAGTGAGAGGGGAATTGCAGAGAACGAGGGAAAGAAAGAGAATGCAAGAGATGGTGAAATCTAATTGTAGTCTATATTATATATATTAGAAGTAAAAAGATTTCTTATTTCTTATTTCCAATCTAACTGTATTCTCTAAAAATTGAACGATGTTATCTCACGCCACATGGCATGTGGACAACAACATGACATGTGCGCAACAACGACATACATAATGACATATTTATTATGGCATTCCCGCCACAAATATGTCGGCGCTCTCAAAACAAAGGCGCGTAACAATGTCAAATATACGCGTGTTTTAAAGTTTGGTGTTGATTGACATGACGCCTCATTTTAGATAACAAGGAGACAGTGTTGATTCGAGATAGAGATGGATTTATTATTATCGAGAGAGAGAGAGATTACAGGTGTAAATTGGCCGTATGCCTATCACAATCCTAAAATGTTGGATTATTTTGTAATACACAAATGTTTTTGTCATCGGAAATAATTGCTCCTCACCATGGCATTTTACCAGTCGCAACAAGGACATTCAAATAATGACAGATTTATTATGACATTCCCGCCACATGTCGGCGACCTCAGAACGGAGGCGACGTAACAATCATAAATATCGCGGTCTGTTGGAACTTGGGTGTTGATTACAACATTTCCAAGATACAGTCATCAATCCAACTTTCTACTTCATTCGTGCCTTTTCATCGTATCCACCAAAAGATCAATAGACATATCAGAATCTCGATATTTAATTGCTTTCGCTTCTCTTTCTCTCTCTCTCTCATCACTGCCCCTATATCGTTATCCTTGTTATAACTCTCGGTCTCATTGATTGTGACATTACTAAAACAAAAAAGATTGAAACGCCAATGACAATATTTTTTAATGGCATGCAAATATACACAAATAGGATACATAGAGCATTTAAAAAATGAATTTCTTGAATTGTCATATTGTTCCTCCAAAACGAACTGTTCAGTTTGAAAAAGATGTGTATATACATATCATATTAAATCGGAATAAAGACAGCCCATATCAATCAGTCCACCAATGAAATTAAAGTGGGGAAAAAAGATTTCTCGAATTTGCTGCTCAATGTTCCAAAAATACAAAATGGTATTTGTTTGAATGTTTGTCGCGCGTGAGTTTGAAAGAGGGTCTAATTCAATCTTGGTTTTATAATGGCATTTGATTATTGTGATAATAAATTAGTTAGAATGTGTCTGCTTGTCGTTCTTATTTTCGTCGATGTTGAATACTAGTGTTGTGAAGTGAATGTTTGTCGCGCGTGAGTTTGAAAGAGGGTCTAATTTAATCTTGGTTTTATATTGGCATTTGATTATTGTGAAAATAAATTAGTTAGAATGTGTCTGCTTGTCGTTCGAATTTTCGTCGATGTTGAATACTAGTGTTGTGAAGTCACTATGAACATGACGACAAAGAAAGCGGACAAAATATACAGTTCCTCAGGTAGACAAAGGAGCATCCCTTCACTGCTATTATGTAAAAAGGTGAATATGCATGTGACACCTGTTCTACACATTTTTACATAATAGCAGTGAAGGGATGTTCCTTTGTCTACCTGAGGAACTGTATATTTTGTCCGCTTTCTTTGTCGGTCATGTTCATAGTGAGTGAATGTTTGTCGCGCGTGAGTTTGAAAGAGGGTCTAATTTAATCTTGGTTTTATAATGGCATTTGATTATTGTCATAATAAATTAGTTAGAATGTGTCTGCTTATCTTAGTGAGTTAGTTGTAGTGAGTTTGAAAGAGGATCTAACGAGAGTAGGTAATGTTATATTTTTATTTATTAAATTCATTGATTTTCATGTTATATGAATTGATAGTTTGTCGCGCGTGAGCTTGAAAGAGAATTTTCATATTCCAACACTATGTCGGCAGAAAATTATTTCGCCGGTTAAGAAATAAAGCGACCGCACCATTTTATTGGAAATGGAAACGTAATACCAAGATATTTTGTTTCTTCAATTGGGAGACAACGTGTTTTCGCTGTTATCAACTTCAGAAAATCAGAAGTTGGGAGAACGAATGTTATACCTTGTTTAAAAGATGAATACAAATAGCTCTTACTCCTTCTAAAAGTGGCTCCGCGCTGTTTATATAAAATTATACTTATTCATATTCCAACACTATGTCGGCAGAAAATTGGAAAGACAAACAATTTATTTTATATAAATGTAATTTTTTTCGAGCAGGAAAATACTTGTATTAGAACTCGTTCGTAGCGTCAAAATTCATTTTACCGGTTAAGAAATAAAGCGGCCGCAACTTTTTTATGGGAAAATAGAAACGTAATACCAAGATATTTTGTTTCTTCAATTAGGAGACAACGTGTTTACGCTGTTATCAACTTCAGAATATCAGAAGTTGGTAGAACGAAAGGTATACCTTGTTTAAAAGATGAAAAAAAATAGCTCTTACTCCTTCTAAAAGTGGCTCCGCGCTGTTTATATAAAATTATACTTATTCATATTACAACACTATGTCGGCAGAAATTTGACAAGGAAAACAATTTATTTTATATAAATGCCATCTTTTTCGAGCAGGAAAATACTTGTATTAGAACTCGTTCGTAGCGTCAAAATTCATTTTACCGGTTAAGAAATAAAGCGGTCGCAACTTTTTTATGGGAAAATAGAAACGTAATACCAAGATATTTTGTTTCAGAAGTTGGGAGAACGAATGTTATACCTTGTTTAAAAGATGAATAAAAATAGCTCTTACTCCTTCTAAAAGTGGCTCCGCGCTGTTTATATAAAATTATACTTATTCATATTACAACACTGTCGGCAGAAATTTGACAAGGCAAACAATTTATTTTATATAAATGCAATCTTTTTTCGAGCAGGAAAATACTTGTATTAAAACCAGCTCGTAGCGTCAAAATTCATTTTAACGGTTAAGAAATAAAGCGATCGTAACTTTTTTTTTATTGGGAAATGGAAACGTAATTCGAAGATATTTTTCCCTTCAATTAGGAGACAACGTGTTTTCGCTGTTATCAACTTCAGAAAATCAGAAGATGAGAGAACGAATGTTATACCCTGTTTAAAAAGATAATTAGAAATAGTTCTTACTCCTTCTAAAAGTGAGCCGCGCTGTCGAACCTTATGAGGTATAGTCGCATTTGAAATCACGCATCTCTGATTAATCGCCAGCGTCTCGGGCATGCTTTTTCATCGCCCAATTCTCAAAAGTCGATCGATTTGCGCCTTTGTCTAGAGAACAAAGGGGCATTCCAGAATGCATTCCAGAATTCGTACAGAATGTGCGCATTCTGGAATGCCCCTTTGTTCTCTAGACAATAGGCACAGGTCGCATCGATTTTTTTGGGAATGTGGCTAGAATGTGCGCATTCTGGATACATTCCAGAAAGATTACAAGGGCATTCTGAATGCATTCCGAATGCCAGTTGAATAAATCCGTGGCGCCTTATTTTTCTTCACCTTCTTGTTTTCTTTCATGTTCTTCTTTGTCTTATTCTTCTTCTTCTTCTATCATAATCATTACTATTATCATCAGCAGTAGTATAATGAGGGTGGTAGTAGAAGTAGTAGTAGTAGTTACAGTATTCCAAATACTGAACTGGTTTACAGAACAAAAAGGCAATTTAACTTCTTTCAGCAAAGTGCCCATTCACTAAAACTACTGTATCGGCATCTTCCTTATACCGCAAACAGACAAAAGATCCATTTTTAGATGGAATCTCCGAGCGCAAATGTCAATGATTGTACAGATGGACAATAGAGCCAGATTTGAGTTATAGTTCGTGTGATATATCTTGAATAAAGAGCAAGTATTTATTTTTGCCAACGGCAATGCTTTTAAATTAACGAAGGCTTTTGTTCAAAAATTTGTGTACACATGTATGAAAGAGAAGTGTGTATTGTGTGTTCTATACTACAAACCAAAGCAAGAAATGACAAATGTCAAATACCTTGCTTGGGATTTAAGAGAATTTCTTTTATATATTTGATTTCTTGTTCTACCGCGGCATTTTTTCTTCCTCATTCAATTTCCACAGTGTTTTTAAAACAAACAGAGAATTTTGTATGGAGTTTCTACTTCTTTTGCCTTTTCTCTTCCTTAAAAAAAAATAATAATACACACAGTATGGATAATAAATGGATAATTTTGCAAGGGTTTGGTGTACAGTACAGATGCATTAATGCAATAATCATAGCAAAATAAATGTATACATTTAATAAAGAAATTTTAAAAAGCAAAAGACAGACACAGATTAATATACTAGAAAATAAAATAACTCAAAGAATCAGAGAAAAGATGACATATTAATGTAATTAGATGTGGGTACCAGGATGAAAGAAAGATATATATACAGAGATGACGAAAGAGATAGTGAAATAGACAGAGAAAGAGAGACAGAGATATGGACAGACAGAGAGAGAGAGAGAGATAGAGAGAGAGAGAGAGAGAGAGAGAGAGAGAGAGAGTGGGTGGATGTGATATCTAAATACATACATACAAAGAGATAAATATAGAGATAGATGGAGAGAAATAAAAAGAAGAAACTAGAAATAGAAATAGATTTTTATTTTTAATGGGAGTGAAAGAAATCAATTTACAATTATGAGATTATATAGAGAAATAAAGAGATGGGGTAAAAGCAAAAGTGAGAATTAAGATAGAGAGTCTGTAAAAAGATGGTGCTTAACATGTAATGATAAAGAAAGAGAGGTAAATGTTGAGAGAGAGAGAGAGAAAGAGAGAGAAAAGATAATAAATAGATACAGATATGAATAAAATGAGACATATTTTTTACATGTACTGCCTGAAAAGAGAGTAGTGGAAGATTGTGTGTCACATTGTAACATCAACCTCCAAAAGTACTTGTAAATATATGGCTTTGTATGCTCATATTTAGTTACAGGATATCACACACTATATGTCCTCCGCACTCTTCACTGTTGTGAAGGTTTGACTTGGAAGGTCTCTGAATCTCCCTCACAACAGCCTTGGTTACGAGCGCGTTATCCTATCTATCTCCATGGTCTTCAAGAGTGACTACCGGTATCATTAAAAGCTTTCATAATAAATTAGATGATCAATTACAATTATTTTAAGGCTAGCCAAGGTCACATGTTCTGTGAGCACATCAGGCGACAGGTAACTAAATTCTATAGTGAGGTAGTAGCAGCTTGATATTCTAAATGATTGGGCTACTGATTGTATTATGATATTGTACATATTAGTAGCAGTAGTAGTAGTAGTTGTAGTAGTGGTATAAGTAGTAGTGGTAGAAGTAGGGGCAGTAACAGCAGCAATAGTAGTAGTACATTTTAAAAGTAGTAGTAAAAGTTTTAGTCATAGTAGTAGTAGTAGTAGAAGTAGTAATAATAGAATTAGTAGTAGTAGTAGTAGTAGTAATAGTAAAAGTAATAGTAGTATTAGTAGTAGTAGTAGTAAGAGAAGTAGTACATTGTAGAAAGTAACATCAGCAGTAGTAGTACATTTTAAAAGTAGTAGTAACAGTTTTAGTCGTAGTAGTAGTAGTAGAAGTAGTAATAGTAGAATTAGTAGTAGTAACAGTAGAAACTAGCAGCAGTACATTGTAATAGTAGTAGTAGTAGTAATAGTATTACATGAAGTAGTAGTAGTAGTAGTAGTAGTAGTAGTAGTAGTAGTAGTAGAGGTAGTAGAATTAGTAGTAGTAACAGTAGAACTAGCAGTAGTACATTGTTGTTGTAGTAGTAGTAGTAGTAGTAATAGTATTACATGAAGTAGTAGTAGTAGTAGTAGTAGTAGTAGTAGTAGTAGTAGTGGTAGAAATAGTAGTGGTAGAAGTAGTAATAGTAGAATTAGTAGTAGTAACAGTAGTAGTAGTAGTAGTAGTATAAGTAGTAGTATAAGTAGTAATAGTAGAATTAGTAGTAGTAACAGTAGAATTAGCAGTAGTACATTGTAGTAGTAGTAGTAATAGTATTACATGTAGTAGTAGTAGTAGTAGTAGTAGTAGTAGTAGTAGTAATAGTAGTAGTAGTAGTAGTAGTAGTAGTAGTAGTACTAGTAGTTGAACATGTCAAATTTGTTAGAAATGTATATCTTCCAGCAGAAACAAGCTAAAATAAACAATTGATCAAGAAACAAAAGATTCTCAACTGAAAAATTGTTTTTCATTAATAAATGAAACTCATAACGTATGAACTATAAAATATATGAAAACAATCTTTGCCTAGAAAATTACATTACCAAGTAAAATAAAAAAGATCAAAATTATTTTTGTAAATTTCATTATGGAAATCATCGACTACCAGTCGCCTCAGGTAGATATGAACAGTGTCTGTTCTTTGATTAAAGGCATTGTTTAACAATGTTTCCAGTGTTACAAATCTGAGATGCATAGCCATACATGTTATCAATGTCTGTGATATGGTGTAATATTGAAGCCCTACACAAAATTGCGCTTCAAAATGATCATGAAGTCCCTCAAAAAAGTAAAAATCTTTGAGTGACCGGTTTTACCATACTCGTATTCCCCAATAGACTGTATTCTTATAAAACACCTTGGGGAAAACGGTTTTTGAATTTCGAATTCCAATCATCAATATCTTGATAATCAAACATGCAATTGGCTTGTAAGAGTCAAGGGATTCCTGACTGACTTTTAAAAGGTTTATAATTATGATTGCAGCATGAGCTAAATCCAGGACTTTGTTTAGAATCTGAGGCAAAGATACCCAATATCTTTAAGAAAGAAAACTCTGAATGACCAAATTACCTTAAAATAAATCAACTCTATAATTGTAAAAGAAAACAGAAACTCACTTCAGCCTCGTAAAATTCTATATGTTTTTAAACAATAATGAAGGAGGAAAACAGAAAAGACATGTGGAAAAATCTACTTGTATCAAATTCATTTTACAGCAGTTTCTTCACATAAAAACAATTAAAACAGAATTGTTTTACAACATATTTTCTATACCTTTGTATACATTTTGTCTATGATACATCTAATACAGTTGTAAATAAAGATGTATAAGATACATGCACGAAAAAAACCTTTTGCTACAATAGGAATAAAGGTAAGGGATATGGATAAACATAAGAGTTTTAGGAGTTTAAGAATCAATCCTTTATTTGCAACATTGTCTTTTAGAAATTTGGAATTTCTTGGTAGTAATGATACTTGAAAAGTACTTTGGTGGCTCATTAAGGATAGAAATGGATTTTAAGTTGTTTCATTCACATTTCACTAGAATAATGATTATATGATATTATCATCTATTGATTGCCCTATCATCTCTATCATCGCAAATAAAGGAACAAAAGGGCAAAGGTAGTGATTTGAATGTTTGTCTTACCTTTGACGATCATGTCATAGCTGACACTGACACGAACACTAGAGTGATTGGACGTACTGCTACCACCTCTGCTTCTAGCGCTGGACGTTTGGCTTCCATGGTAGGTGGATGATCCCCCAATACTGCTCTTCCCTGCCCCATGGGGGCTGGTAGGCTGGGTCCGTCTGCTCTGACCCGGTGCCGGTAGCGGGGGAAGCCTGCGGTTCCCCACCTGGCGTGATGCGTTAGACATCTTAGTCCTTGTCGGGTGGTGGTGCTGCCGGAGCTTGGTTGGGTTGGTGGTGCCGGGAGGGGGGTAGAAGCGAAGATCACCGCCCCCTGACAGGGGTGCGTAGTAGGCGTTGTTGGAGTGACGTCCGGCGTGCGCCAAAAAAGGGTAGGGACGTTTGTGCTTGGAGTCGGAGGGGATGCCACGCGCTGTTCGCTTTGTCAGAGACATTCATTTCAAATTAACGGTGACCCCTAAGTACAAATCACAACCCCAAGGGAACCAGTCTATTGAAAAGAACCACTTCATAAACTGCTACCCTTTAACTTTAATCATAATCATTCCGTTTTTACACTTTACGCTTTTGAAAGTTGAAATGTTTGCTCTTCTTCAAAGACTGGGCATGCCTTTACTCCTCAAAACAAAATCATTTCATGCTTGGTTTATGATGATCAAAGCTTGGTAAAAGGGATGATGAGACACAAAGATGCTGGAAATTATCAGTAGAAAGACGAGACCATATATAGATGAAGGTGTTTATCTAGCTGATTCCAACCAGATGATAATGTTTGGATTGTAAGATACAGCGACTCACCGGGTTACTATCAGGTCTAAATTCATGTCATATTGACAAAGGCTTCTGCTTCATTAACTTGCTTTTTCCTCCCTTTCACACGATGAGATCCATACGATCGTGCTTAGTGACGTTACTGGGCAATGGCTCAGCTGTTTAAAAGCTACTAACAACAAAAAATATTGCCCCACATATCACTTCAGCGTGTTAGGTCTTTTGAAGAACTGTTGAAGCATGCCGCACGACGTAACACGACACAGGCAGTCAACCAGAAATCAAATTATGATATTAGCGATAATTTAGTCACCATCGTAAGCATGCACGAAAACAAGCCGGCTGTGTCTTGATACCTCAGGACATCGGGTCCAACTAAGCATGCGATGATCTTCAAGAGGTGTTAGCTGATGGAAGATCAAGATGGTCGCTAATGAGAGAGGTGTGTTTACAGAGATCAACGATGAATAATCGTATTACAGGGCTTTGTAGCTTCAATCATCTGCTCCTTGACGAATGGCACGCAATGAGGCTTTTAGAAGATCCCGTCAAACTATGTCACGCTTTAGAGATCACTTCAGGCCTCAATGACAGATCTCTGCGAGCCAAGGAATTTGGTCTGCATTTAGAAAGAGGTAAACAAGAACATAAAGATGCTTCAGTCATTATTTTAAACCAAAAAATGAAAGAAAATTCATAAACATAGGGGTAAAAAGGTATAAAATATTCACTATTTCCAATTCCAAATAATAATATTCAGTTCTTTTATAGCGCATATCACATTATATATAACGTCCCTTTTAGCTTCCAAAGAACTTAGGAAATTATTACCCTAGCTTTACCTCTGGCAGCCGTTATCAGCGCACAGTGCATTTCAAGTACGGTACCCATTTACCTCATCTGGGATGAGTGTGGCAAATGTAGATTAATGTCTTGCCAAAGGACATTAGCGCTGCAGCAATTTGAGTAATTTCATATAGCCTGTTAAGAGCCAGAAAAGCAGAACTCCATATGTAAAAGCCTTGTAAATTTACGTCCTTCTATCACTCAGCACACACTAATTTCAATAGTAATGTGTTTTATGCGTACCTATTAAAGGTCTTCACCAAAACATAAACTATCAAGTTTTCAATTTAGGGAACAGCCTTTCAACATCCAAATGGGTCATATATTCAGTTAAATGCACCAGAAAAATGTGTTTTTCCCCTTCAACATAACCTTTAGCTGTGGAAAAAAAATTACATTCAGAAATTTCTAAAAATCATGAAATTGAAACCTTGCCCTTTCGATTAGTCAAAACTCATATCACAATCACTATGTAATGTAATAGTCTGTAGATTCAAATGTCACATCAAACTCTATATACCACTATCATGTAACAGCTGAATTGAGAGTACTTTCAGGTAGAATTGAAGCTCAAACCTAAAGATAAAGTTGAGTTCTGGTCATGCGATTGCATTGTGAAAGGAACATTGTGGAATTGATCAGAAAAGGTTGATCAGCTGGCATATAAGTACTGGTGTGTACTGCAAGGTTCTAGAATCATCAAAATGATAAGAAATTTGGCCTATTCTTTGTAAAGCTACATGCACTGTACACTGAAAGATATGGGACTATACACAAGCATGTCGCATAAAAATCTTTCCCGATTTTTATGATGTTACATGTATATTTAGAATATTAAGGTGTTTGAAGAGCCATGCTTTTCAGAGAACATTTTTTATCTGATGTTCTTTCACACTTGCATAATACAATGATAACGTTAACAAATTATTTTCACCTCTTCCCAGAACTCAACCTTCTCTTTAATCTGCAGTAGATGTTGAATGATTTTATAATAAAAATGTCAGGTTAGTTTGTTTTATCCTCAAAACAAGACATCACAAAGGAATACATTTTATAAAATGATTGCCTTCCACTGTTTCTGGGCAGCACAAAAGCATGTGGGTGATTCCATGCAATGTGCAATGTACAATATCCACACACGTATGAAGAGCTCGGTTCTAAACAGTATTACATCCATGAAACCTAAGTTCTGAAAAACAAACAATTTTTTAATTATCATAGTTAGCAAGGTCAGTTTAGAATGATACTGTGGCTTAGAATACTATTGTATGATACAAGTATTAAAACCACTCTTAGAAAAATTGAAGGTTGCGTTTATCTACCAAATTTTTGGGTAGAATCAGGTTTCTCAAACGTCTTTCAGGCAAATTTAGAAGTTGATAAACGCAAAGCCTTTTTTAAAGGGCTTTAGATATGGGCATATCTAAAGACGCAAAAAGGTGTGTTTTGTATGTGACATACAGCCAGAATCACGTTTCTGAGAGATCGATAAACGCAAAGCTGTTTTGAACCTCACATACAAATAGGACCACCCAGGTGTTGTGTACAAGCATGTGTGTTAAGTTGACCTCCGAGAAACTGTCTGCTTCCCGGGTCAAGCTG